>VMDO01005730.1:0-108391 GCA_007922755.1 Pedetes capensis | reverse complement strand
AGAAATAGAGATTAGAAAAAGGAGTATTCCAAGAAAAAGGAACAGAAAATGCTAACCCTAAGGAATAGTAATAAACTTGGAATGTTTAAGGAAACACGTATTTCAAATATGAACTGAATGATTATAAAATAAGAAAAGAGAAAAGGAAGATGATGTAATGAATAAAGCTAGATTGTTAAGTCTTTATGTTGTTGATGTTAGGTGCTGTTGAGTCAGTGTCCTAATCATAGTGACTTTACGTGCTGTTGAGTCAGTGTCCCACTCATAGAGACCCTACCTACAACAGGCAAAACACTATTGTCACTGCTTCTCTGCTACTCATAGGGTTTTCAATGGTGGATTGGTTTTTGGGAGTGGGTTGCCAGGTCCTTCTCCCAAGCCTACAGCACCTGGTATTCCCAGGCAGTCTCCCATCCAAGTACTAACCAGGCCTGACCCTGCTTAGCTTCTGAGATCTGACAGGATCAGATGCCACAGTGCTATAGCTCCAGGCTAAGACTTTACAGGCTAAGTAAAAGTATCGTTTTTTAAAGAGCTTAAAAATAATTGTAATGCAATTTTATTTATTCTAACTTCTGAGTAAAGGATGAAGTATGTGGTATGTGGTAATTTTGAAGGTTATTAGAGTAGTTACAAGTTGATTTGAGTATATCAGGAGAAAGGAGAAAATGATTAAGGCTATATTATGGAGGAAGAACTGACAAACTTTACATGTGGGAAAGCTACAGATACAGCAAAGAGGGAAGATTGTAGAATGTTGTTGATCTGTGTTCTGTATAATTGCAGAGGTCGCTGTATCATTACCTACAAATGTTTCTGTGCAGTGGATTTAGAGGGGAACATACAAAAGGTATTTTAGCTATGTTACATTCAGGGTACTCAATATATAGCCAAATAGAAGGGGCATATTGGCAGCTGGATATACCAGCATAGAGCTCCAATGTAGCATCAGGAACAGAGACATAAATTTTATTGTTCTCAGGCCATTGATGATATTGGAAGTAAAATAAATAAGTGAGTTTCGTCAATGAAAGAATGTAATAAGGAATTTAAAAAATAGGCCTGGGATTAAATTTGTGCCAGTTTTGGTATAATATTTATTCAAGGGTAGGAAGAAGGTATAATATTTATTCAAGGGCAAAGAAGATCAAGAAGATGGAATCTCTAAGAGAAAAGACAGTCCATTTGTTTGAGGTAGCTCAGAGATCCAGTGGAATTTTTAACCTGGGCAAATGATGCTCAGAATTTATATACCATGAAGATAAGAACAGATCATGGAATCTGGCACACATTAAGACCAGAGTTCTTGATGGCAGAGAGTCTTAACTTTGAATGAAATGTACTAAGAAGGCATAGATTTCATAATAAATAGTAGTAATTGTTTTAAATCTCAACTTACTTCAATTGTGGATTCCTAAGTACTTTATAATCATCAGCTTTTTTTAAAGTAAAGCTTGCTGTTATTTATTTTAGGATGACTTAGATCTGATATTTATCATACCTTATCACTAATTTGCCTTGGATTGAAAATGTGTTTTGACTGGATCATGAAGAATAAATAACCCAAGTTATTTTCAATTGAAATTAAAACACATCCTTGCCAAACAATTTGTTCCTTAGAACATTTCAGCTATCATTTCTTTCTCTCTTACTTTTTCCCCATTTTTCTTTCATTTAACATTTTTTGTTAACATATTTAAATTTTGAATATTTCACCATTTCTTTCTATATTCTATTTTCTCAAAGCCAATCACAAACACATATACACAGAACATATATAACTTATAATCAGCTGAAGTGTATTCAAAGAAAGACAAGTTATCACACATACAAACACACAGACACACTCCACTGAAGAAGCATTTTGGTCAAAATGAAAATATTTTAAGTGAATCTGGAAGTGATAAATGGAAGTGATGTGTTTGAAAGAGAAAAGAAAAGTTTTGATACAGGCCGATAATTTTGAGAAAAAGTCATTTTCCTTTTTCTTCATTTTTTAGGTAGGAAACTATAGTTCTCTAGTTCAATGATCCTTTTCCAGTCAGTTCATGTTGTTAATAGATATTGAAATCTCCAGGAACATCATGGTATAATAATACATGAAAATATAGAAAATAATGAATAACCTTGAAAATGCAGATAAAAATTCTCATATCTGATAGCCTGATTTTCCATGCTTTTAAAATTGTCTTCAACAGACTTCTCTCCAGTTTCTCATATACTTGTTTGTTACTGCCTTGTCCAGGGTTTGTTTTTTAAACAAATGTACTCTTCCAGGGCTGGGATTTAGCTCATTTGGTAGAGCGCCGCTCTGCAGCCTCTGAGGTCCTGAGTTCGATTTCTAGCACCTCAAAAATGGGACAAGGAAGTGGTAATCCACTCCCGAGGCAATCCCGAAACAGTCAGCCATTGAAAACTCTATGAGGGTCACTATGGATCAGACACGACTCCACGGTACCTAACAACAACAACAGCAACAACATTTTTTGGTTAGATTTCTGCCTGCTTTCGTGTTAAAATGAGTGAGATCACACTTCTCCCACCCTTGTTCATTTCATCTTAATTCTCCACTAATTTTTTGGCAATGTTAGGGCAGAAAAATGTGTCATGCTCTAGCAATGAACTCTGAGAGAAGGATTTGTGAATTTCTCTAAGCCTCTAGTTTCGGCCTCCTCTCCTATAAAATAGAAATAACCATAACACCTGCTCATACTTCCTCAAAGTTTAGGTGAGAATCAAATAGTATAATGAATATGACAGGGCTTCTTACATGTGAGAACTATATGAATATTGAGTATATACAACATCCAAAGCATCCTAACTTTGTGCAAAGAAAGCTTTGAAAGAAAGTTTGTGTTGGTTTCAAGTTAATTTCTGAAATGATGCACAATTATTTCATTTATTTCATGTATTTAGAATATATTTGAATGAAAAAGCAAATGGATGTCACATTAGAGATCCTTAACTCTTTAGGTTAGTGACGTCAAACTTAAATTTCAATGATAATTTTCTGACTTCCTTATTAAAGTACGTCCTTAAGTCTAATCAGCCAGGAGTTTTGGTCTAGTAATTCCAGAGGGAATTAAAGAATATGCATTGTTACCATGCCCCCACCCCTACTGGTGATTATAATATGGGCCATCAGGAACTCTACATTGACCAAATGCTACTTTAATCTTTGTCTGTGGAAACCTCTGCCAGTTGCTGTCCCAGAATTACATATGCTTTGGAATCAATGAGATCCTATTTTCCTTCCTTCCTTCTTTCCTTCCTTCCTACCTTCCTTCCTTTTTCATCTTTCATTCATTCACTCATTCATTTTGAAACTATTATTAGCAGATGTTGATTGTACAGAGTAAGGGATATTATTATGATATTTCTATACATGCATACAGTGGATTATGACTCTGCTTCTTTCTACTTGAATGGCTCAGGCAGACTACTGAACTTCTTTGAACATTTCTGTCTGCATTAGTTTCCTAGGATTTCCACAATAAAGTTCCACAAATCATGTGGACTTAAAGTAATAGATATTTACTCTCTCCCAGTTTGGGAGGCTAGAAGTGTGAAGTCATAGTGTTGGTAGGACCCTGTTCTCTGAAGCCTCTCTGGATGAATCCTTCGTTGCCTCTTCTAGCTTCTTGAGTGTCTGGGCAATACTTGGTATTCTTTGGATTCTATTCATTTCTATTCATTTCAATCTCTGCCTTTATGTTTACATGGTTTTCTATTTTCTTTTTTTTCTCCTCTCTTCCTAAACAAATGTGAGCCCCTTCCTCTTATATGTACAGCAGTTATTGGATTTGGGGATCATCTTAATCCAGTATGATATCATTTTAACTAAACTAATTTACAATGAGGGCTGGGATTTAGCTCAGATGGTAGAGTGCTGTGCTGCAGTCTCTGAGGTCCCAAGTTCAATTCCCAACACCGCAGAAATGGGAGAAGGACCTGGCAATCCACTCCCAAGGCAATCCCCAAGCAGTCGGCCATTGAAAACCCTATGAGGGTCACTATGAGTCGGATACTGACTCAAGGGTACCTAATAACAACAACAACAACAACAACAACAACAACAATTTACAGTGGTTCTATTTCCAAAAAAGGTTACATTTTTAGGCTTTGAATAGATGTAAATATTGAGGGGGACACTATTCAACTCATTACAGTGTCCTTACAGGGATATAACACCATTATGATAATTGAATCATTGATGATAATTATTAATTGTCATTAAATATTGAATTTATAATTGATTCCATTGATAATTTAATAGATAATTGAATAATCTGAGCCATTCTAATACTACTTGGAAGGAACTACTTGGTATCTGGTCTTGGAAACTTAGTAAATAATTTTTCTTCTTTGTACAAATGACTTCTATAGTAGGTCTTAAACACAAGTATGAAAACTCTGGGTAATTTCATAAGATTCTCTATGGTACCTTTGGAAAAATACAGACTCCAGGCTTCTCATTGTGGCTTGTTGTTGTTGTTAGGTGCCTTCCAGTTGGTATCTGACTCATAGTGACCCTAAGTACAGCAGGTGAAACACTATTGTCAGTAATTCTCTGCTATTCATAGGGTTTTCAATGGCAGATTGGTTTTTGGGAGTGGGTTGCCGGGTCCTTCTCCCAAACCTACAGCACCTGGTTTTCCCAGGCAGTCTCCCATCCAAGTACTAAACCAAGCCTGACCCTGCTCAGCTTCCAAGATCTGACAGGATCAGAAGCTACAGTGCTCTAGCTGCAGGTCATTGAGACTTAGTGTTATTGAATAAAGTGAGGGTGAAGACCAAGAAGCTGTATTTTTTTAAAGGTTACTAAAGCTTTTCTGCTGTGCATCTAGGCTGGGAAACAAATTTTCTAGGATAATAATTTATTACCTCATTTGTAGAACTGGAACTCAAGTATATTTTAATTGTATAAAAATGGCAGAAAATGCAAAAACTCATACCTTTAATGACCCAATTCATGTACTAAATGAGTATGCTAAAATTCAGCCAGAATTTCAAAGGTATGCAAAGACCTTATACAGTTGTACTTGGTAGTAAATTTTCACCTTTCTAATTCCAGTTTCAAGTCCCAAAGAAAGGCTTTGTTTTCTTTGTTATAGGTTTAAATAAAAAAAATATGAGCTCAGGAAAATGATACTAAAGGCCTAATACTATAAATTGCATCCTCTCAACTCATTGTTTTCTTCTGTATGTTCTGGCCATTTTTCCATTGAGCTAATGAAGTCTTGCATTCATTTCTGATGAAGTCATATTTATTAATGTTGAATATTTTCCTCAGAGTCTCTGTGGTTTACAATATGCTTATGCCTGGAAATTTTCCATTTGCTTTTTGAATCTTAAATATATTTTTTTCTTACTGAGTGTCACTGCACAAAATGGTTTCCTTGCAGATTAGTGAGCCTATTGGCATCAGAGGTCTTTAACATTGCAGGCAATGAAAATCATAATGACAGTGGAATTACTGAGGGTGCAATTCATTTTGCTGATTATAGCACTTCTCCATTCCTGGGGTACCCTGTCCTCTTGTCACCATCACTTGTCCCTCCTAGTTTGAAAGGAATGTAAATGGTTATATAAAAAGAAAAATAAGTCTCATTTAATTCACACTTTTACTTAGAACCTAAGAAGAATATTCAGTTCCTTTTTTCGTCACCCTTGTATATTAGCTTTGGCAAGTGGATCTGATGCATTAGAACAGAATGTGGATATCTGCTCTTTTAGCAAGACAACACAGATTTCATGCAAAGACTTGACTCATTTCTTTATGCTGAACTCTGGGAGATAAGCTACCTTTCCCTGAGTTGCCAAGGGCAACTTGATTGCACATGAAATTAGGAACTACTCTGAGAAAATAATGTCTAGACATATTCTGATATTTCATTTCAGGGAAACATTCACCTAATATGTCTTATCTCTTGCTGTCAAAACACTGTCGATGAATACTGCCTGTCTTTGGAATCCCATATCTGAGCTCCATGAAGAAGTGGGCATGACAGAAATGATAATTTTTCCACAGAGCAGGAAACTTCATTTCAGCATAGAGTCATCAAGTAGCACTAATACATTTGACTTCTATTTTTTTATAATATTTGAAACTGTTGACATGTTCAGCTTATGCCTCTACTTATTTCTTGAGAAATATTGCTCTATTGAAGACTATCTTTTCGACCTCTCATGCTTATTTTTATTATATATTCAATTCATCAAGTTTCAAGTTACAACTGTGACTCTTTAATAATTGATAACAGTTTATGGCATTTATTTATCCTTTATACATAGCTATTATGATGCACAGAATATGAATATTGATATACATGTGTGTGATTATGGTATCCATGGTGAAAGTCAAAGAGAAATAAGATGTCAGAGATGGAAATGTGTGAGCTTCCCAGGTAGGCTTTTTTTTTGTGTAGGCTGTATCTTGGCAATGACAGTGTCCCAGCTTTTGACATGGGTGCTAGGGTCACTTGTATTCAGAATGACTATAATAGTCATGACTCATTAAAACAAAAAACTCATGAACTTCTGGCATGTAAACCACATACTGGTTGAGTCATTTTCTAAAGATATATCACTGGGAAGAAAAGTCTGCTACGCCAGTCCCTTGGAGCAAATTCCAAATTCACTTATTGAAAAATCAATAGAAGAAATTGGGTTATAACTGGAAGTTGGTAGGTAAACATGAATTAGAGCAAGAGATCAGGTCAGATCACATCTGTCTCTATCTGGAATGATCCCGATGAACATAGAACAAGAGAAACAGGTTATCTTTCCCTCATTCCCTTGGGCAGAGTTGGGGGCAAACTGACCATTGTCCCATTGTTTTTTTCACTTTTTTGAAAATTCCTTTGCTTTGCACTTCAGACAAACCCCATTTCTAATTTATTTCTTGGATGTTGCAGTGAAGAAAAACCTCATCACTGACCTATCTAACTCCACATTGTTTCCAGCTCCATTTTGTTTCTTTTTCTTTGTTCTGGGCTCTCTTGAGTCTTTCTCCCCTACAGTTACCTTGGATCCTGGAACAACAGGCTTGATGGGTGAACATCTTAGGGAAAAAGACAAAAACCTACCCTCCTCCCCTCAGCAACAGTGACCCTCCTGGCACCAATGAAACTCTGAATGGCTGATCCTGAGATAATGACTCCAATTAATTTTCAACAAGACCATGGGTAGACTAAGATTGCCTAGACTAGTACTATGGAAACCCCTGATTCTTGCTTTTGTTTCTATTTCCTGAATTATATTGAGACTGCTCTAAATACTTTAAAGACAAATCTTAGGTCACTAGATCTCCATTTTTCCAAAGATAGCCACTCTGAGAATAAAGCTCCTTTCCTCCATTCACCACTGCTCACCTCTCTAAGTGGGCTTCTGGGATGAGTGGTAGAGGCTCATCCACTGGGACTCACTGGAGTCAGAACTTTGACTCCATTGACAATAGGATATATTAGAATTTGACCTCATTTTTCCTGACTAGCTATTTACATGTCTTGACTAGATTTCCACACAATATCTTCCTGTACTGGGTCTCAGAAACATTGCTTTTTAAGATGGTGTTTGCAGACATGTGTTATATCCTTATTGTTGCCACTCCATGTTCAGAGGTTGGACTTATTTTCTGATCTAGTGACCTTTTTTGTGCCTATTGAGTCTTATGTGCCTGCCCCCACACAGTTTTTCCATTCCCTGCCTATAAGTAGTGAAATCTTATAATTATCTGTGGACAAACGATCATGAGGTTTTGTCTCTTGACCTACCACAATGTGCAATTCCTTTGCATTCAGAATGCCCATTGAAATGAGAAAAATCAACTGTTCCTTCTAATCTTGACAGCAGCTTGATGTAATTGATGGGAAAGTTGTAATAGAGAGTATAGTGGGAAGATCTGGGCCTGGTATCTTCTGTCTCAATATCACGGACAAAATAAAGTAAAATGGTGACAGAGGATTTTTGAAGCCATATAAAAAAGTATTAAAACAATAATTCCTATAATCTTTCCAGTAAGATGTTAATGTAGATGGGAGATGAAGAACCTTGGAGAAAAAGAAAAACTTTGGGAAACTGCTGTGAAAAATGTGATAGGGGTCAGTGTTGCTATGACTTGAATATGGTTTGTAGGCCGGGTGTGGTGCCGAGCCTGTAATCCCAGCGGCTCGGGAGGTGGAGACAGGAGAATCACAAGTTCGAGACCAGAGGCAGTCTGTGTAATTTAGTGAGACCTTGTCTCAAAAAGTAAAAAAAAAAAAAAAAAAAAGGGTTAGGGGAGCACCTCTGTGGTCCAGCACTTGAAGAGCATGCAGACATGAGGCCCTGGGTCCAACCCCCAGTATCACACACAAAAAAAAGATTTGTCCTCTCTGAAACTCATGTTGGAGTTTAACCCTCATAGTGAGGTACTAAGAGCATAGAAACTTAATCTGACTATTGTGTTTAGAGGCGCAGCCTTTGGAAAATAGTTACCATTAGATAAAGTCATAAGAGTTGGACACTATTGATTGAATATCAGAGGCTTTAGTAAAGAGAGAGACCAGAGGACTCAGACACACGCATCCTGTTTCTTGGCATGTGATGACTTGTGCCAGTTAGGTACTCAGCCATTAAAAAGGCTATCACTAGATACAACCCCATAGCTTTGGACCAGAAATGAATGTGTCCAGTGTATGGTATTGTGTTATTAGCAACAGAAAATGAGCTAATAGAGAGTGTAAGAAAAATCCACTTGTTTTGCTGTTGTTGATCTTAGGTGCTGTCAAGTTGAGTCCAGCACATAACAACCCTATGTACAACAGAATGAAACACTCCTTGATTCCTTGCCAGGCACATGACCTTTTTATGTTTAAGTTGTAGCCACCGTGTCAATACATCTAGTTGAGTGTCTTCCTTTTTTTCATTGACCTGCCACTCTCCTCCTGACGGCATGTCCAAAATACATTAGATACAGCCTAACCATCCTTGCTTACCAGGAACACTCTGGTTGAACTTTTAGGACAGATCTATTGGTTCCTTTTGCAGTCCATGGAATGTTCAATGTTCGTCTCCAGCACCATAATTCAAAAGCATCAATTCTTCTGTCTCCCTTATTCAATGTCTAGCTTTCACAACCCTCTGACGCAACTGAAAATACAATGGCATGAGTCAGGTGCACCTTTGCCTTCACTGTAACATCTTTACTTTTCAACACATTACAAAGGTCTTTTGCAACAGCTTTTCTCAGTGCAATGCCTCTTTTGATTTCTTGATAGCTTCTTTCATGGGTGGTAATATTAAAACTAAGTAAAGCAAAATCTTGGGCTGGGATTTAGCTCGATTGGTAAAGCACTGCTCTGCAGTCTCTGAGGTCCTGGGTAAGATTCCCAGCACCGCAAAAATGGGAGAAGGATGTGCTACTCCACTCTCAAGGCAATCCTGAAACAATCAGCCATTGAAAACCCTATGAGGGCTGCTATGAGTTGGACATGATTCGATGGCACTTAACTGCAACAACAAAGCAAAATCTTGGACAACCTCAGTCTTTTCTCCATTTATAGTGAAGTTGCATACTGACCCAGTTGTAAGGATTTTTCTTTTGTTGATATTGAGGTGCAATCCATACTGAAGGCTGTGTTCTTTGATCATCATAAATAAATGTTTCAAATATTCTTCACTTTGAGTAAGCAGAGTTGTGTCATCTGCATAATGCAGGTTGTTAATGAGTCTTCCTCCAATCATGAAGCAACATTCCTCTTCATAAAGTCCAGTTTCTCAGATTATCTGCTCAACATAGAAATTGAAGAGGTATGATAAAAAGATATAGCCCCAATGCACACTTTTCTTGACTTGTCACTTTCTTGACACCAGGCAGTGTTTCCTTGTTCTGTTTGATTGACTGCTTCAAGAGTACAATTAGGTGCTATGGTATTCCCATTCTTTGCAATGTTATCCATAATTTGTTATGATCCACAAAGTCAAATGCCTTTGCATAGTCTATGAAATATAGCTTTTGGGTAATATCCATCTGACATCAACAATGATGTCCTTGATTCCTATGCTCTCTTCTGAAATCTGGTTTGATTTTCTGGCAGTTTCCAGCTGCAGTTGCTTTTGAATGATGTTTAGCAAAATTTTACTTGCATCTGATATCAGATATTGTTTAATAATTTCCACATTCAGTTGGATCCCCTTTCTTGGGAATACATACAAATATAGATCTCTTCCAGTCAGTTGGCCAGGTATACGTTTTCCAAATCTCTTGGAATAAACAAGTTAGCCCCTTCAGTGTTGCATCTATTTGTTGAAACATCTCTATTGGTATTCCATCAATTCCTGGAGCCTTGTGTTTTACTAATGACTTCAAGTTAGCTTCTACTTCATCCTTCTGTACCATTGGTTCCTGATCATATGCAACCTCATGAAATGGTTGGTCATTCACCAATTCATTTTGGGATAATGACTTTGTGTATTTCTTTCATCTTCTTTTGGTTTAATATTTTACCTATAGAATCCTTCATTATTGCCAACCAATGGTTGAATTTTTTTCTCCAATTCCTTAAGCTTAGTTTTCCATGTCCAATTTGCACATGTCATTATATTTGATTTTGTCTTCTTGAGCTGCCCTTTGAAATCTTATTTAACTTTAACTTTGTCATGTCTTCTTTATACTTTAGGTGCTCATCATTCAAGGGTATATTTCAGAGCCTCTTTTTATATGTAATTTAGTCTTTTCTTTTTTTTTCTGTCTTTTTAAAAATCTTTTGCTTTCCTCATGAATGATGTCTTTGATGTCATGCCACAATTCTTCTGGTCTTTGATCATTAGTGTCTAACACATCAAACCTGTTTTGAGTTGATCTCTGAACTCAGGTGGGATATACTCAAGGTTGTACCTTGGTTCTTATACACTTGTTCTAATTTTCTTCAGCTTCTGTTTGAAATTGTACACGAGCAGGGGACTGATCTAAAATCAGCATCTGGTCTTGTTCTGACTTTTGAAATTGAGATTTTCCATTGTCTCTTTCCACATATGTAGTCATTTTCGTTCCTATATGTTCCATCTGATGAATTCCATGTGTATAGTCACTATTTATGTTGGTGAAAAAATGCATTTGCAATGAAAAGATCATTGGTCTGACAAAATTCTATCATTTGATTTCCAGCATTGTTTCTGTCACCAAGCTATAATTTCCAATGACTGTTGTTGTTGTTGTTGTTGTTGTTAGGTGCCATCAAGTCGATATTCTACTCTAGCGACCCTCATAGGGTTTTCAATGGCTGTCTCGGGATTGCCTTGGAAGTGGGTTGCCAGGCCCTTCTCCTATTTTTGTGGTGTTGGGAATCGAACTTGGGACCTCAGAGACTGCAGCGCAGCGCTCTACCAACTGAGCTAAATCTTCATCCTTCTTTATTTCATCCTTTTGTATTCCATTCACCAATAAATATCTGTACATCCTGATTGCACGTTGGACCCATTTCAGATTGCAGGAGCTTGTAAAAATCTTCCCTATCTTCATTTGTGACCTCAGTGGGCAGTGTGTAAATTTGTATAATAGACATATTAACTGGCTTTCTTTATTGTTGTTGTTGTTATTGTTCTATCACTGGACACCATTGTACTTTAAGACATATCTTGAGATGTCTTTTTTGATAATGAATGCAACTCCATTTCTCTCTAATCTGTCATTCCTGACATAGTCACTCACATGATTATCTGATTCAAAATGGACATGCCAGTCCATTTTAGCTCACTGATACCTAGAATGTTGACATTTATCTGCTCCATTTTCTTTTTGATGATTTCTCATTTTCCTGGATTCGTACTATGTACATTCCATGTTCCAATTATTAATGGATGCTTACAGTTGTTCCTTCTCATTTTGGGTTGTGCCACATCAGGAAATGTAGGCCCCTGGGGCTTTTCTCCATTTCCTTCATTAAGGTGGGCTCTGAGGAGGTGACTCTTCCCCAGTTGTCTTTTGAGTGCCTTCTAACTTGGGAGGCTCATTTTCTGGCACAATATCTGACAGTGTTTCTCTGCTATTCATAGAATTTTGAATGGGCAATTGTTTCTGGAGTGGCTTAGCCATGTACTTCTCCTTAGTCTTCTGAGTCTGGTAGCTCAACTTAAACCTGACCACCACAAGTGGCCCTGCTGGTATCTGTAATACCAGTAGCATAACTTTCAGTAGCATAGCAACACACAAGCCCCCACAGCATGACAAACTAACAAATACATGGGTAGCACTTTCTTTAAATGATGTCAAAATTACAGCCTCATAGGTGATTGTTTGAAAGGACTATCAATTGATCAAGACAACTGGTCAAAGGGCAGAAATAGAGTTCCTTGGTGTGCCATTTTTTTTTTTTAGTTTTTCCAAATAGCTCCACATTATGTTTATGATCTTTTTCATACCTTTCAGTAAAAGCTAGAGAGACTTGCTCTTTCAAACTGATTTAGCTAGATATCACATAATATGCAGAAATTAAGGAATGAAACCTCTAGAAATCTAAATAATTGTGAACAATTTATAAAAAAAGAGGCTTGCTCTCCCCCCTTATTGGTCCCATTTTTTCACACATGAAACCCCAATAAAAAGTCAGATCATGCTTACATCTCTTACTTTCTTACTTTTATCCATTACTATTTTATGGATGCACCATTTTAGTTACACTTTGAGAGTGTAACACCTCTGGATTGCTATATAAAGCTTATTCTCTTCCTTAATTTTCCAGTATGATTGCAATCACTTCTTTAAATGTCTGATAACTGAAATAAATTCATCTCTTAGGACAATATTTATATTTATAGTCACACAACTATGTACAATGTAATATATGGGCTATGTATCTGTAATCCATAGAGTAATAAGATATGTTTGATATTGACATCTATGTCTTTCTTAATATCATTAGGGACTAAGGAGACCCATGCTAATCTAGAAACACTTCAAAATACAAAACTTATCACATAGTGTGTAAGATATAACAATTGTGAAACGCTGATTAAAATATAACAAAATCATTCTAAATCCAAACTGAACTACTAAAAAAAAGAAAAAGCAAAATGCAAAGAGGGAAAATGGGAGGAGGAAATCTCAAAATCAGAGCAGGGGGCTTGAATGGCAGGTTGAGCTCCCTTGTGAGTACTTGGGGAGGTGGGTAACAAGAGGCTTGGGTTTAGTTGAGTAGGTGGGGGGATAACAGATGCAGCCTCAGTTAGGAGGTGATTTGAGCTAACTCTATTGATTTTCCCTATCGTGTCTTTTCCGGCATTGTTTATTTCTGTTCAATACGGTCCAACACATTAAAAATATGTATTGGCTAAGATATATCTGTGATAGAAAAAAAGGAGTAAAAAGACTGAAGCAAGCCATGAGTGAATGTAGGTGTGCATATATCCATATAAGAAAAACAAAGTAGCCAGGCACAGTGGCTCACTCCTATAATCCCGGCAATTTGGAGGGTGGAGACAGGAGGATTTCAAGTCTGAGATTAGAGGCAGCCTGCATAATTTAGAGAGACTGTGTGTCAAAATAAAAATTTAAAAAATGGGCTAGGGGGCAGCTTGGTGTTACAGCCCTTGTAAACATGTGAGTGCCAGGAAAAAAAGGAAAAAAATACAAAATAAAAGAAAAAATGAAAAACAAATTGCTTGAAGTACTTTTGAGTGCTTACTAATACATAAACTCTGTTTTTTCTTTAAAGCTGAGAACTTAGTCTTAGCTTTCATTTAATAAGTTCCCCAAACTATCATTTGGTTTTCTTCAACGTAAAAAATGATATTTGAAGATTGTGGTTTATAACTCATTCACTTAATATATATTTAATTACCTCAGATACTTCAAAACATGAAACACTCAACATTTATAGGAAATCACTTAGGGCTAAAACTCTAGTTCAGAAAATATTTTCAAAAAGAATGAAAGAAACAGTAACTCACTTTTGGCTATTTCAATGAAAAATTCAGAATTAGAAACAAGAAATGAAAAGACAGAAAAATCTCAGAATATTTCTGGTTTGTGCTTTCATTTTTTTTCTGACCTTGTTAAAGTTCCCTCCATCTTTCAGCTCCTTTTCTCTTCAAAATGGAGCTTTTTGTTTTGTTTAAAATTGTTTCAAAGAAGACATATAATATACTGCCTGAAATAGTTTTTAGTATGAAGTAGAATATAAATTATTAGATAAATAACATCTAACGTTAAGCCCTGGAACAAAAAGTATTATGGGTCTAAGAAAAATTTTCTGTTCTGATACTAATCCCTGAGATGAAATTTTCTCTTCTGTTATTCTATTCTCCTCCTGACCCCAAGAATTCCAGGGAGATTTTATCAGAATGAAAACTTTATGATTATCTGCTCATAATAAGACTGAGTCAGAGTGCATATTTTTGTCTCTCCTTTATGGGTCCAATTAAATTATAGCCTGAATTTTATTGGAACAATTGTTTCTTCTGCTAACTGAGCATTTTAGATTACATATGTAGACACTGAGAAATAGGATTATTCTTCCTGCTTTTGGAACTATAAACATGTTGAGAGTTTTCACAATTAAAAAATTTACAAGAACTGCTCATGTTATGTATAATTTTATATAACAGCTAACATCATAGGAATAAGCAATATGAAATGCCAAATTACCCAGTAGTTGTGCTAATTATTTTAGAAAAGCAGAAGTATGTTTTTTCTTTTACATAAGAGGTTACATTTACCTACATCAGTGTCTATATTTACATCTACACCTACATATTTTAAGTCTACCTATATCTTCCTTTTGTTTTGCTATCTTAGGTTCTAATTATGTTAGAGTCTCTGACTTTCTCACTATTAGGTTAGAAAGCATATAAAAACATAGGTTAGAAAGCATATAAAAACATAGGTTTGTTCATTTTAATCTGGTCTTGCACATATGGAGTTCTAGAACTATTAGATATTGCTTGTTTCATTTCTCCTTTTTGTGGACACAGCTTGATGACTTTGTGCTTCAAGTCATTATAGGAATTTCTAGCTTCATTCTCTGAGTGGTTTAGAATGGCCAGGAATCTCTGTGACTCTGTATGTCCCAGTTTCTTCATTTTCCAGGCAGAGGAGATCATAGTTTCCCTCAGAATTTTATTTTATCAGTTTTTACTCTGATTCATTAAAATGTTTTTTCCTGATGAATACTATAGAAATTAATGTTATTTTTCAAATGAAAATTTAAGTTTAAGAAACCTTATTTTACAGATTATTATGAGAGTTACCTGTTTGAATCAGTTCCTATACCCCTTCTTTGCCTTCCTCTCGGTCTTAGGGACCACCAAGACATTTCTTTTCATTTATATTCCAGATGGTTGTCAGAACTTTGAGTAAAGCTCAAAAAGATATTATATTCTTTAATTGTTGTTGTTGTTAGGTGATCTTTTGTTAAGTTGGATTTTTTTCTTTAAGAAAGTTATAAGCTTTTCTTTTGTCAAGTTTCACATGTAATTTTCAACTAAATTGTATTCAATGATGCCTTAGTCTGTCTTGTTGTACCAGAGGACTGCAGACTGAGTTAGTTACAATGAATAGAAAGGGATCCACTCAAAGTTCTGGAGGTAGATAAATCCAAGATCAGGGTGCTGGCAGGTCTGGTGTTTGGTTAGGGACCAGTCTCTGCTCCCAAGATGATGTCTTGAATGCTGCATCCTCCAGAAGGTAGGAATGATGTTCCCTTCCTGGCAGAAGGCTAGAAGAGCCAAGGGAGAGAGCTGTCTCTTGGACCCCCCTTTATTAACCTGTTAAACCCACCCATGGAGGTGGGGTTTTCATGGTTTACTCATCTCTTTTTTTAGTTTTTAAAAATATTAACTGATACTTTAAAACATAAAACTGTACATATTAAGTAGGAAGATATAATGTTTTGATACATCAGTTAATATTTAAATAGAATTAAATATATTTATCTTTTCAAAAATTTATCATTTCTTTATGGTGAAAACTTTCAGAATCTTCTCTAGCTTTTTGAAATGTATGGTACATTATTGCTCTCTATAGTCCCCCTAATGTGCAATGGAACACAAAAACTTCTTTATTTAAAGGTAACTCAGTGTCTGTGGATCAAGGTTTTTCCATGGCCACCCCTCACCCTCCCCAGCCTCTGGTAACCACCATTGTACTCTAAACTACTATGAGATTCTTTTTTAAATTCCACGTGGGAATAACATCATGCAAGTCTTGTCTTTCTGTGCTGAGCTTGTTTCACTTGACATATTCACCAGTTTTATCCATGTTGCTTTAAATGACAAGATCTCATTCTTTTTATGAGCAAATAGTTTTCCTAATAACTTTTTAAAGAGCCTTCCTCCTGATACCATGACATAGACAATGAAATTTCAACATTTTTTGGAAGGCACAAAACATTCAAACCACATCAGTGGGTAACAGGTACAGCTCTTCAGACTCTTCAATTATCATGAATACATTTATTCGATGAATAGTAAATTTTTTCACTTTTATTGTGCTTGAGAAGTGTGAAAACTGCTCACTATTTTCAGGCTTCTCAGTGCTATAAGATGGCCTTTCCTACATAGTGAGTCATATGTTAACCTTGAAACTCTTGCTAGATCAATATCTACCCTTAGTTTCTTCTGTTAAAAAGAATCATTTAGAATCATTTAGAAAATTTTTACTTTTTACATAGTGAATTTCCATTTATGATATATTAATCACCCAGCCACACAATTATCAACATCTTGGCAAACTTGTTTCATTGAGCATATCCACACTATCTTCTTAAACAAGTATTTTAAAGAAAATCCCACATATGGCATTCTCTCAGAAATTACTTAGTGTATTAAGAATCTTTTTTAAAAAGTGTATTATATAATTATTCAGTTAAAATTAATTCTTTAATTCTATAATAACCATTTACATTTATATTAACCTACTTATCTCAAAGCTGTTCTATTAGAGTTCATTTGCTAAAATTTGTGTCCAAATAAGGTTGTGCATTGCTTTTCTTTTTGCTTTTTCATGTCATTGATTTGTGGAAGCCATCAGGTCATTTATCCTCTTAGTATATCTTAAATTTGGCTTATTGCTTTCAGTGATGCCATTTATCTTATCCCATGATCACTCACAAAGCCTGCATACTGGTAATTAGATCTAGAGGTTTAATTAGATTTAAGTTCAATTTGGGAGGGAGCAAGAATATTTCACATAGCATTGTATTAGGAGTCACAGGACAGGTTGCCCCACATTTAGTGTTGCTTCTGCTGACTGGTGGATTCAGACAATGCAGAATTATATTTCATATAAATCCATGTCAAATTTCATTCAGTGGTTTTACTGGATCATAATTGCCAAGCTCCATTATTTCATTGGGTAGATGATCATTTTATAATTCTTCCAGGCCTTTTGTGTTTACTAGCTGAAATGCTTTAAAGGACATTATTTCATACGATTTCCTTATCTTGAAATGAAGTTTGTTCAGGAAAGACAATATAAATGATTAATTTGTTACCTTTATCATTAACTTTTCAAAATGGTAATGGGTGTATGGCTTAGGAACTTTTAATGAAGATCTACATGTCTTGGTTTGTGTGACGGGAAGGCATGCAGCATCTTAAATTCATAAGTTTCATAAGTTTAATATCATGCACTTGCTTGAATTCAATATTGTTTTACCATTTCTTGCAAGGCAAATCTGCTAGGAGTGAATTCCTTTAGTTGCTGTCTAGAAATCTTTATTTTTTTCCTTCAATTTTGAATGTAATTTTGCTAGCCTTAGAATTTTAGATTACAGAGTGTGTGTTCCTTTATTTAACCTTTTAATCCTTTCCATGTTTCACTTCACTTTCTTCTTTCTTGTATAACTTTCCCAATAACATTTAATAACACATTCAATACCCCTCCAACATCATCAAGCTTCTTTCAAGATTTTCTCTTTGAATTTTTTTAATATATATTGAATGTGATATGCCTAAGTGTAGTTTGTTTTGTGAGTATTTTCCTGCTTGACATTCTCTGAGACTGGATCTGTGATTTGGCATCTGTCATTATTTTTGGAAAGATATTATCTACTATTCTTTCAAATATTTCTTCTATGCTCTGCTATATTTCATCTTCTTGGATATTACAATTATGATCATGTTATACCTTTTGAAATTATCCCATAAGCACTCTGGTAATTTTCTATTGACATACTTTCAATCTTACTGATTCTTACTTTGTCACGTGCAGCCTACTTTTGCCTAAGACATTTTTCAATTATGACCAATGGTTTAAATTTCTAGAACTCCCTTTATGGTTCTTTAGATTTTCTGTCATTATGTTTATATTGCCTGTAGCTACACCATTGTGGCACTCAATCCCATCAAATCTCTAAGCTAAGCAGGGTTGGACCTGGTTAGTGCTTGGATGGGAAACTGCCTGGGAACACCAGGTGCTTGAGATATTGACCCGGCAACCCATTCCCAAGAAACAATCAGCTATTGAAAACCCTATGAATAGCAGAGAAGCATGACAATAGTGTTGAAACTATTGTACATAGGGTTGCTATGAGTTGGACACTGACTATACGGCACCTAACAACAACACAGCACTATCAACAACAAATGCTTATATTACTCATCTGTTCATGCATGTTATCTGCTCTTTCCATGAGAATCCACTATATAGTCACCTTATATATAACAGAACTAAACACTACTCAGCATTGTGCCATGCACATGATATTTTTATGTTTGAGCCCGTTGTTGCAGTCTCTACTTTTCTTCTAATTTTGAGTCATGCCACATCAATAAAAGGAGGTACCAAGGGATTTACTCCATTCCCATCATTAAGATGGATTCTAGTTTGAGGAGGCAACTCTTCCCTAGTTGTTTCTTGAATGCCTTCCAGCCTGGAGGGATCATTTTCCAGCACTATATTTGATAGTGTTTCTCTGTTATTTGTAGGGTTTTCATTGGCTAATCATTTTGGGAGTGGGCTTTCAGATCCTTCTCTCTAGTCTGTGTCTGTCTGGAAGTTCAGCTGAAACCTGTCCACCATGGGTGATGCTGCTGATATGTAAAATACTGGTGGGACAGCTTTCAGCTTCACAGTTAACAGGCATCTCTCACAGCAGGACAAACTGATAGACACATGGGGGGTATAAATCGTAGCTATTTTTGAATTCCATTTTAAATATTTCCAACATCTGTGTCATATCTGAATTTTGGTACCAATGTTTACTTTGTCTCTTCATACTAATATTTTAATTTGTCATTTGTCTTGCCTTATATTTTTTGTTGAGAGCCATACATGTTCTAAAAGTAATAGGAACTGAGTTAAATTATCCTTTACTGTGAGGATTTATGTTAAACTAGCTAGGAATTTTAGTCATGTTTAATATGTGTAATGTTTTCTATAGTTACGGATGAGACAAGTTTCAAAGTTCTTCTCCTGTCCTACTATTGGCCACTTATCTTTAGGTTTCCTTACATATCCTCTGCCAAAACTGAGTCTATCTTGGCTTTTCATGTAGCTCAGTGGCATAGGAGTTGTCTAGTATGAGGTGAAAAAAATGAATATTTAAAAAGTTATTATAATAAGAGACATATTGCCATTAATCCCTCTTAAAATACTCCCACCCCTGCTTCAAAACCCATCTTTCTTGCCACATTCTGAAGCAGTTCTGGAAGTCCCCTCTTCTTCTATCCTGACAATGTTCTATGTCACACATTGGTTCTATGGCAATTTCTGTCAAATAAAAACATTAAGATGTGTTTCCATCTACGTTTTTCACCCAATTTGGCACTGGGTGACATTTGGCTCTTCCCTAACAGTAACATGACTATGAAAGGTAAAAGTTTTGAATGCATTCAAGACTTTGAGGCAGCTACGGCAACACACTAAGAGCAAGAACAATGTGCCTTTCACTGTTTTTTTTTTTTTAAATTTAATCATTCGCCATAGTTTTTCATCACACCTCATATGTGCAAGGGCCTGAGATTGATCCCCAAAATGGAGAGGGAAGGTGTTAAAAGGAAGTGAGAATCCTTGTCCTGCAGTTTTTCCAGTCATAATTAACTATTACTACATTCATGCTCTGTTGATGTGATGACAAAATGTTAAGAAGGGGAAATCTATAATCTTATGAATAAATCTCAGCCTTTTCATAGAAATGTGTCTCTGGACTATGGTCTTCATAACTGTTCTCCAGTAGTATAGCTTATTTTCTCTCTAGCTTTTTAATCTGGTCCCTAATTGCAGCTTTCCCAATCAATTTTCTTGAGGCTTTGACTCCTATTTATTGGTTCTCCCACCCCTTGTATGAGTCTCGAATGGACTAGTGTAGAAGAATGACTTTCTCTCTGCTGGGATAAAGATCTGGTAGACTTTCCCCCAAGATCTAGGTTTTAAACAGAGGAAGATTTGGGAATATCTCATAATGATTACTCTCTCTAAACTTACCCCAGAACTAAAAGGGGACATTTTTCAGCTGTTTGCCCTAAAAATCTGGAGGGGTTCCTGAAGGTAATGTGCATGAAAGCATGGGAACTTCCTATGCCTATGATCCCCTAGGAATTTTTGAATGCCTCATAGCTTCCATCAATTTGTCAAAATTACTGTTTAAGTCTTCCTACAAGTTCATAGGCCTGCAGCAGTACCACTGTGGCATCTGATGCCATCGGATCTCACAAGCTAAGCAGCATTGGGCATGATTAGTACTTGAATGGGAGACTGCCTAGGAAAACCAGGTGCTATAGACTTGAGAGAAGGACCTGGCAACCCGCTCTCCAAAACCCTCAGCCACTGAAAACCCTACAAATAGCAGAGATGCACTGACAATATTGTTTTGCCTGTTGCAGGAAGGGTCGCTATGACTTAGACACCCACTCAATGGCACCTAACAACAACAAAACAAACAAGTTCTTATCTCCAGAGGCTTTTGTACAGATAAGATCTTGGCTGTGACTCTCTAGATCTATGTTTCTATAGATTTCAGGGTGACAGTTTTGCTTTTCAACCTCAATTCTCTGATAGGTCCAAGAAAAGTCATTAATTTCAGTTCAGCATTTCTTTGTTATAAAAATAGGAGAGGTGACTTCTAAGTTCTTTGGTTGTCAAAGCCAAATCCAGAAGTCAAATTCAGTGTTCTTGTTGAATTTTTAAATCAATTCCACTCTAGACTGATGGGAGCCACAGAAAATTGGATTGTATATCATTTAGGTATGATCTCATTTTCATTTTTTCACTTCCTTCTTTTCTGGCCTAAAATATTCCAGGCTCATTTTGTACATTTTATTTGCTCAACCTGGAATGAACTCTATGTCCAAGGAGCTCTGAAAATAATCATGAGAAGACAAAAGAACAATAAAAGACAAACTATTCTAGTGATATTTCATTTTTATTTGAAGACTCACACATGGAAAGCAGAATAAACTGATGACTATGAGGCATAGCTAGTGTTTCTTTAATAATTTAGTACTATATTTTTAACACCTTGTCTAAACCAGGCACTATTCTAGGTGGTTGGGGCTATATTAGTGAATGGAAGAGATCTTTACACTTATGGCTTATCAATATAGGAAGGAAAGGAGGACAAAATGAACACTAATAAGTAAGTAAATTATATAGTGTCATAAGTTGCCGGGTACCATGGAAGAAGAGAAGGAGTGGAGTAAGAGGGATCTGGAAAGAATGCATGTGCATAGTGAATTGCAATTTTAAAAAGACTTGTCAGGATAAGTCTTATTGGAGAATGAATGAGTCAAACTTAAAATGAATGAAGAGATTAACCATACTGATATCTGGGAGAGAGTGTTGTAGGTATATTCCATTGCCACAAATCCAAGCAACTACTACATGTCTGATTAAACAATAATGACAATGTTTCCCCACCCTTCAATTTGGATACCAGTAAAGCATCATACTAAAGATAATCTGTTATCTCTTTGAGATCTGGGGTATAATTTCTATATAGCTGAGGCATTTTGGCCATATAGAATATGATATTGTTTGTTAGAACAGAAAGAGTCTGACTCTATCTAAAAAGGAAAACAATTCTAATATATAAATAATATTTCCACAACTTTTAAGAAGCATTTATGAAGACTTCCCAAATGATTTTTAGTTTGTGTCTACAATGAATTAGATCGGTGCAAACAATCTAAAGGCACATCATGAATCAAAGTTCTGAACTAGAAACAATAAAACAAAATCACCAAGAGTATATCATAGTTAGCATTCTTTCATGTATTTTTCCCCATGAACATTGTAACATATCTTTTGAAGTTGCACATGTTAATTTATAATGTTGGAAATTGGAATTTTAATGAGTCCAATTGTAATACTCCTTCATACATGAAAGTCAGAAGACTTTAATATACATTACTTTATTAATTATACACAAATTCTAACATTTAGATGGAGGAGCCCTTATTATCCAAACAAGAATCAAAAATGTTAAAAGACATTCTGAGCATAATAGAGTCGAAATTAGAAATTATATCTTACTGTCTCTGGTTTAGGGAACTCTTTTATAAATCTTTTTCATGTAAAATGAATCTTTGACAAAAAGTCAGCCTGAATCACTGGCACTTCTAAAACTAATAACTTTGGTTTGAAAAATTATAAAGTAATAATGTGAAGTTGTGGTTTGTTGTTAGGTGGCATGGAGTTGCATCCAACTCATAGAAACCCTATGAATGAAACACTCTTGGACTCTGTGCCATGCCAAGCACTATGTCAGTGCTTCTCTGCTATTCTTAGGGTTTTCAATGGCTTATTCTTTGGGGATTTCTTCGGGAGTGCATTGCCTTATCCTTTTCCATTTTTTTTGTGGTGCTGAGGATCAAACCCAGAATCTCAGAGAGCCCAGAGTAGCACCCTACCAACTGAGCTAAGTGGCAGCCCAATAATGTGAAGTGGGAGACTAAAATAAGAGAAAAAAAAGACAGCTGATATTGTTCATTCTTAAATTAATAATTAGATTAGGTATTCTTCTTTATGTCCTGCTGAAAGACAAAAATTAGTAAAATGGCAATTTTTCTAAGGACAGTGATTTCCCAATGATGAGATAAGAGGAAATGCTAGGAAAAGTCCTTCCTACATGACAATCAAAGATGGTAACATATTCTTTGAGATTTCTCCTATTGAAGATTGGAGACTATGTTCCCTCATTTTGAATTTGGGTGGGCTTTATGAGTGCTTGATGTTTAATAGACGACAATTAAGACTGGGTTGGTTTTGGGTTCCAGTTCTTAAGAAAGTAGGAACCATCATGCAAGTTGTCCAACCACTATGCTACACAGACCATGTGTAAGTGTCCTGAGATAATATGGAGAAATGTATAGGGGCTCAGTTGGACCCAGCTTAATAGCCATCCTAACATTACCGTACTCTAAAAACCCATCCAGGCAACTGCTGAAATCCCCCGAGAGACCATAGTGGGTGCCAATTAAAACCAAAGAATCACTATTCTGAGCCCTATCCAATGCCTAATTTACTAAGCAATGAAGTACAATAAAATTGATATCATTTCAGTCAGTAAATTTGAAGTGTCTTGTTTTATACAAATAGATAAGTAGAACACACTTTTCCCTTGCTTGGATCTTTTTCTGGCTATCAGACTCAGATATTTTTAAAGATATCATTTATGAACTCTGAATAAGCAGAACATTTTTTCCTAAGACATGAACGTAATATCCCTAAGTATCTTCATACCTCAGTGTAAACTACTTTTCATTTAGTTATTGACTAAAGGCTTTAAATCTCAATTGCATAAACTGAATTCTCTGCTGTTTATGAGCATATGTACCCACAGCCTCCTTCTGCACCTTGCAGTCTGATCTCAAAGTGAAGACACATAATCAGAACCTGTAAACTTCTTTTTCATTGTTCATATTTGTGGTCCCCACAACCAATCTTCCTTCCTTCCTTTCTTTCTTCCTCTCTTTCTTTCTTTCTTTCTTTCTTTCTTTCTTTCTTTCTTTCTTTCTTTCTTTCCTCTTCCTCTCTTCCTCCTTTTCTTTTTCTTTCTTCCTTTCTTCCTTCCTTTCTTTTTTCTTTCAATACTGGAGAATTGAGCCCAGTGCCTTTTGCATGCTAGGGAACTGCTCTACCACTGAGTTGCAGCCCTAGACGATTTTCTAAATTTTTTTGTTTGACATAGAGTCTAAGTTGTACAGGCTGTTTCCTCTTCTACCTCTCAAATTTCTGGGAGTACAGACATATGCTGTGGAGCCATATCTTATGATTCCTTTTTACTGGCAAAATATGCCTGTATAAA
Source organism: Pedetes capensis (assembly GCA_007922755.1). NCBI lineage: Eukaryota > Metazoa > Chordata > Mammalia > Rodentia > Pedetidae > Pedetes > Pedetes capensis. Next base: position 84,167 of record VMDO01005730.1, on the reverse strand, counting down.
TTACTTCTATAGATGACCATAAAGAAGATACCATTGTGATGTGCTGATGCTTAATGCTCCAAGTTTTACTTTGCTAATAATTATCTACTGCTGGGTGTAAACAACTTATTTAACAAGTACAAAACCAAATTTTCATTAAGATAGGGAAATCTTCAGCAAAGGCATTGTCCCTAGAAGGCCACAGTTGAAGTGCGTCCATCATAAGCTAGAGAATGGAAATAACCGAAGCTATAGCTCAATGGTGGTAAATATTCTTCATCTGGGTATAAATTCCTATTTATTGGCAGTGGATGTATGCTGTACTTTGAAAGAATTCTGACATTGGACTCAAAGAATGAGTTCTGGGTCAATGACTTATATCCTCCATGGGAATAAAGGAAAAAATATATTATTTTTGATACAGCCTTTTTCATAGGTAAGAAAGACTACAAATGAAAACTGAGATATGAAATGGAGGAGCAGAGAACAGTGGTGAATTTTATTTGCATAGACCACAGCTCTGGTACTAAGGCTTCTATGTATAGGAGCAAGTCCCTTAGAGTCAGCCAGAAATATAATTCTAATTAACTCTATATTTTCCTGAAAGGTGGATTCTGCAGCATACCTTGTAATATCCAGTGTTTAGAGAAATAGTATTTCTTTTTTCTTTCTTTCTTTCTTTCTTCTTTCTTTCTTTTTTTTTTTTTTTTGTGGGACTGCAGGTTGAACTCAGGGCCTTGTGCTTGCATGCTTTACAAGTCCTGTACCACTGAGCTGCTACACCCCAGCCCATTTTTTTCACTTTTTCTGAGACAGGGTTTCTCTAAATTACCCAGATGGCCTCTGGTCTTGAAGTTGAGATCTTCCTGCCTCTTCCTCCAGAGCCGCTGGGGTTACAGGTGTGTACCACCACACCCATCTGAGTGCTAGGATTTCTTATGATAGCAATACCTTTTTTTTTTTTTTTTTTTTTTGAGACAGGGTCTCGCTAAGTTACGCAGACTGCCTCTGGTCTCGAACTTGTGATCCTCCTGCCTCCACCTCCCAAGCCACTGAGATTGCAGGCATGTACCACCATGCCTGGGTGTGTTTGTTTTTTAAAGTGCATTTATTAATATCTCATGCACTTCACCAAAGCACTGGGATTAGGCCAGTGAAGAATTATTATTCCTTTTCCATCAAAATGAATGAACGAATGAATGAATGAATAAACAAATCAAAAGAGAATTCTTTTATTGTTCAATTTGCATACAGTGTAATGAGTTTCATCATGATTTTCATATGATTGCATTATGTGCTTTACACTAGTTGTCTCCCTCATTATCCCCCTATGTTGCTCCCCCTCCCTCCTACTAATCCCTTCCCCCTCCTTGTATTTGCCAACCTTAGATAATATATATATATAACATTTTATATATGTATAAAATTATATATACACACAAGTATTTCCCCTGAACCTTGCTTATTTTTCATGAAATGATAATCTTCTGTTCCTGTCATTTTCCTCCAAATGATGTGATTTCATTCTTCTTTATGGCTGAATAATATTCACTTTTGTATATATACCTCATTTTTATAATCTTCTCATCTGTTGATGGAGATCTGGGCTGATGCCATATCCATGCAATTGTGAATAGTGCTGCAATGAAAATGGAAATGCAGATGTCTCTCTGGTATGATGTCTTTGGTCTCTTTTGGGTATATAAGCAGGAATAGTATAGTTGCATGATATGATAGTTCTATTTTTAGTTTTCTGAGGCACCTCAATACTGATTTCCTTAATGGCTGTACTAGTTTACAGTCTCACCAGCCATGTAAAAGTGTACCCCTCCGTTCTCACCAATATTTGTTGTTGTTTGTTTTGTTGGTGTTACCCATTCTGACTGGGTCAGATGGAATCTTAGTGTAGTTTTAATTTTGCATTTTCTTGGTGGCTAAGTCTAAATAACATCAGAGAACTTTAGCATCTTGCTCAATATGATACATTGAAAGAAGAGCAAAGATTTCTTGAGGCTGGATTATTGTGCTTTGTTCTTCATAAGGAAATTCTCAATCTTGATGTTTTGTCAGGACACTCAAAATATTGGATCAGTTGATGCTTTGTTCTAAAATATTTATTATATCTTGGCAATGAAACAGAAGACTTAAAGTGAAATACACGTCTTTTATTAAAATTTTGTAGAATGTTTGATGTGGTAATATAAGAAATGGAGAAACTTTAAAAGAACAAAATCTGTTAGGTCTTCAAAGATTTCAACATAAATTGTTACAAACAACTAAAATGCAAAATGGTGAGCATAATATCTATAAAAATGTAGGCATATATATATATATCTCACTTCTCTTCCACTGAAATCCAATCAATAGTTGAGAAACATTCCTTGAAATATTAATGTTATAACTGTCAAAGTGAAATACAATTCACCTTTATCAGGAAAATCTGAATGTCAGTTTCCAAATGACTCAAGTTGCATGATAAAAGTAGATATTTCCCAACAGAAATAATATCCCAAAAGGAAATATTTTCTACTGGAATTACAAATATAATGGGAGAAGGGCCTGGCAATCCACTCCCAAGGCAATCCTGAAACAGTCAGCCATTGAAAACCCTCTGAGGGTCTCTATGAGTCGGATACTGACTCAACAGCACCTAACAACAACAACAACAATAACAAATATAATTCTTTTACATTCCTTTATTGGTATCTCTTTAAAGTTCATTGGCTTCTATTGTAAAGCCTTGATTAATGTTCTCAATTACAGGCCTTAGCCAATGAGAAATAAAGAAATAATACTGATTATCCTCCAAGATTAAAAAAGTTCATGCTGTTGTTTCTCATTAGGTTTTATCCTTTGCTGCCTCTGTCTACCCTGTTCTAGGAATTTCCGTTATTTTTCAGTTTCTTACCTTGCTCTGGCCATCACTGCTCCCAGGGATCACGAGCCTCCTGTTTCCAAGTGCACAGGTTAGTATAAAATTCATTTATTGTCACATTTATTGTCTTATAAGTGACTGTTCTGTGCCAGGAACCTTTTTTCTCTTGCTTTGTGTATTTCTTCAAGAAAGAAACATGCAGGCCTAGATGGGAGAGAATGATGATTATTATTAACAACTACCAATTAATCATGCTTTATATATTGCTGAATCATAAACTTTCACAGTGAAGAATTGCCTCATTAGTTATTTAGTTGATCTCTTTTGTGACATAACTTTAACATCAAAGCATTAATGTATATGATTGGAATAAAGTAAACATATATTGTTTGAAATGAAAAGCTTTTATCTATCTACTTTTAAATATGTTTGATACTTCTCCAAAGTTTTGCATAAGCAACTCAAGACAAATTGAGCAACTGGTAAGTTCACAAAAATAAGAAGATTTCAGGGCTAGAGTGCTTGCCTAGCATGTATGAGACCATGAATCAATCTCCAACAAAAAACAAAAGAAAAAACACAAAGAAAAACTGAGGGAATTTAATTTTTTTTCAAATTTCATTATTATTTTAATTTTTATTAGTATTTTAATTGTACATATTTATGTGGTGAGCTAGGGTTTAGCTCTATTGGCAGAGTCCTTGCTTTGTGCACTCTGAGGTCTTGGGTTCAATCTCCAGAACTGTTAAAATGGGAGAAAGGACCTGGAAGCCCCCTCACAAAACAATCCTGAAACAATCAGCCATTGAAAATCCTATAAATAGTGGAGAAACACTGACATAGTGCTTGGCATGGCACAGTGTTGGTGAATGTTTCCTTCTGTTGTATATAGGGTCACTAGAAATTGGACCCAACTTAATGGCACCTAACAACATTTACTAGGTACAGAATGATAATTCAGTTCATTTATACAGTATGCAATTATTGAATCACAATTGTCGATACTTTTATTTCCTTAACATTATACAAAACCTTTGTGATTAATATGTAATGATAATTGTAGATATTTATAATATATAATAAAGTATAGTAAAGGTATAATAAAGTTTTTTTTAATTGCATGCAATATAATGAGATTCTTTATAGGGTTTCATAATTCTTAAAATGTTTAGAGGACAGAAAAAATGTTAAAGTAGTCTCTCAATGTTAGTAACATAATAAACATGATTTCAAAATTGAAGTTTTCTTTGGAAAATTAACTTACCTCACTGTTCCTTTCATAGGCCACTCATTTGCCTAAGAAATTTGTAGAAATTTCTTTTAGATGTCATTGTCAGCATTTATTGAGCAACTACATGCTGTCCACAATGAAAATGGTAAACTAATGCCTAATTGAAACACAAAACATCTTCTCTTTATGGAATTATAGATGAATACCTATAATTACCCACTCACCCGGGGAGGTAGTGATGAAAAAAATAACAATACAGGACTATTTCGAGGCCCTGTAATTGGAATGAGTCCGCTTTAAATCCTTCCGCGAGGATCCATTGGAGGGCAAGTCTGGTGCCAGCAGCTGCGGTAATTCCAGCTCCAATAGCATATATTAAAGTTGCTGCAGTTAAAAGGGCTGGGATTTAGCTCAGTTGGTAGAGTGCTGTGCTATAGGCTCTGAGGTCCTGAGTTCGATTCTCAGCACCGCAAAAATGGGAGAAGGACCTGGCAATCCACTCCCAAGGCAATCCCAAAACAGTCAGCCATTGAAAACCCTATGAGGGTCGTTATGAGTCGGATACTGACTGGATGGCATCTAACAACAACAACAACCTATATTTGAAATTCAACTTTTAGATGCTTTATTTGCATCAGAAAACACACAAAAAGTAAAAGAGCCACAACAAGGTAGTATTAAAGTAATTAGTGCTGTAAGAATTCTACTGTTAGAGTAGTTAAAGTACTTTTCAGAGTTGTCACCTTAAATTAAATAGAATCATATAATTGAGGAAGGATCTAATAGAATTTCCAGCAAGGAAATGAACAAGAACTTAATGTGTACTGAGGAGGGATAAGAGGAAAACACTCAAAGCACATCTGAAGAGCAAAGGGAAGAGCTGGCTTAGCAGGAGTAGAAAAATGGAATTGTGTGAGAAGGGAATGCAAAGAAGACAAAAAGCTTTACAAAGAAGAGTAGACACCAAAGTTGCATGTGTGACTTCCTGTGCTATAACTCTGCACTTGAATATAGGTTCAAATGGTCTAATTGTGATAGGATGCAGTCATGAGAAGACATTTTGAAGATTAGCGTAAGTAAGAGGAATGACCTTCAGCTACAAAACTACTGGTCAAGAGAGAGTTTTAGTACTAAAAGTAGACTAAGCAATCCCGAAACAATCAGCCATTGAAAACCGTATGAATTGGAGCTGACTAGACGGATTGACACAGTGTCTGCAACAATAGGCTTAAACATAAATAAGGTCATGTGCCTGGCACAGAATCGGGAAGTGTTTTGATCTGCTGTATATAGGGTCACTATGAGTCATACTTGACTCCATGGTACCTAACAACAACAATAAGGTGCTATTCAGCGTAACTGGGATTCAGCTCAAGAGGAAAAGGGAGACAGTCTCATGGATAGGAAAAGCCTCAAAGGGAAAATACTAGACAAAGATGAGCTGCTTTGTGTTCATGCAGGTAGCCAGAGTTTACTCACAGAACTTACATCCTGTATTCATTGGCAACAGAGGAGAGGAAGGAAGCATGACCAGTGGCCAAGATTGTGTCGCTGGACTCCATGTCTGAGTGTCTGAGGTAATTCTATCCTCTATCAGATTTGGGATGAATTCTTATAGGATTGATTTGAATCAACATATATATTTCTTTTACTGGGGCCATTATCTTTATTGACTTGAGTGATGCATTGGGGTGAAAAGAGTTCAGAACTGACAGCTATATATGCCAAAACAACCCTCATAGTTATTTTAATTAATCATATTTTCTTTATACTCTTCCAAATTTGCAAGTGACAAATTAGACAATTTGAGAATCCTTCATCTAGAATTTTCTAGTAGAGGTGATAATTTTTAAAATGCATTTCAGTAAATATATTTAACTATGTATTTTTCAGTTAATGCTTATTTTATCATATATTTTTCAAGTTCTAATTCTGTTCATTTGGACTAGACCTTTTGCCAACTTTCATCTCTATACATTCTTTAGGAATTTTTTAAATGGAATTTTATTTCAACTGGTCATGTTTTTGCTTAGACTTTTGTTTTAAATATTGTTTCTTAACATTTGCATTAAGTTTAATACCCTCATTACAAGTATCTATTTGGATTTAATTGTAATCCAGCTTTTGTACTCCACAGTGCCTCTATAGGTTTGTTTCTCCTATTATATTTTCATCCTGATTTGTTTTAGCTAATTGAGTTTGGAATATTTATTCAGGTAATTTTTCTCATAAAAGATACACTGAAGTTTTACTTTGTATTTACATATATATAAAAACTCTTATTTTGCCCTATAACAAAAATGATCTTCAAATTCCCAATTCATACCTTAGATGTTTTTTCAAACAACTCTTTACATGTTTCTAACTTAATGATATTAGTTTTAACTTCCTAATTATAGGCATGGCCTGCAGTGGTAGCCCTGTGGCGTCTGATCCCATCAGATCTCTGAAGCTAAGCAGGGTTGGGCCTGGTTAGTACCTGGATGGGAGACCACCTGGGAACACCAGAAGCTGTAGGCTTGGGAGAAGGACCTGGCAACTCCCTCCCAAAAATCAATCCGCCATTGAAAACCCTATGAACAGCAGAGAAGCACTGACAATAGTGTTTCCCCTGTTGTACAGAGGGTCGCTATGAGTCGGACACTGACTTGACAGTACCTAACAACAACAACAACAATTATAGGCATATTTGTTACTAAAGTTGTGGATGCCATTGAGAAGTTGATCAGTGATTTAAATTTATATTTTGCAGAAAAGTTATCAGAATTAGAGGCAAAAGCCCCATCTCCAGGTAATCCTCATGGGGCAGGCTTGGCCACCAGTCCCAGAAACCAAAAAAGGGATTAGTGATAGTGAAAGCAGAAAAGGAGCTTTACTCACAGCATGATCATTTTGGGAAGAACAGAGGCCTAAAGATCTAACATCTGTCTTTAAAGCACTTACAGCAGTCTCCATATAATCCAGGAGAGAGAAACAAAGGGTTGAGGGTTTGTATGGTAGTAGTCCAGGCCATCTTCTTGTTGTTAGATACCATCAAGTTGCATCTGACTCATAGCAGTCCTCATAGAGTTTTCAATGGCTGATTGTTTCAGGATTGCTGTGGTAGTGGATTGAAACATCCTTCTCCCATTTTTTCAGTGCTGGGAATCAAAACCAGGATCTCAGAGAAAGCAGGGTGGCACTCAATCAACTGAGCTAAATCCCAATCTCAGGCCATCTTAGTCTGGCCATAGTCTGGTTGATCATTACCTGAGACTGTTATCTTAGGACTCAACCCTGTAGAGCTTCCTTCGTGCCAGGAAGGTCACTGTCACTTGAAAGAGGAGGTAATTTTGGTCCTCTGTCCTCAATATGTTCACCAATCAGCCGTATTATTCAAACATCCAAGGTAACTGTTGTGGAGAAAGACTCAAGAGATCGTAGAAGAAAGGGAAAGAGACAAGATTGGAACCAAAAACAAAATGGAGTTAGTTAGGTTAGTAACTGGGCCTTTCCTTAAAATTTGTAGTTATTATTGTTAGGTGCTGTCCAGTTGGTGTCTGGCTCATAGTGACCCTATGTACAACAGACAAAACACGATTGTCAGTGCTTCTCTGTTATTCATAGTGTTTCAATAACTAATTATTTTGGGGAAGTGGGTTTCCAGGTCCTTCTCCCAAGCCTACAGCACCTGGGCCAGCAGCTGTAGCACTGTGGCATCCGATCCCAACCAGATCTTGGAAAGCAAGGTTGCACCTGGTTAGTACTTGGATGGGAGATTGCCTCGGAACACCAGGTGCTGTAGGCTTGGAGAAGGACCCAGCAACAAACTCCCCCAAAACAATCAGCCATTGAAAACCCTATGAATAGTAGAAAAGCTCTGACAACAGTGTTTCACCTGTTGTACACCAACTTGACAGCACGTAACAACAACAACAGCACTGGTGTTCCCAGGCAGTCTTCCATCCAAATACTAACCAGGCTCTACCCTGCTGAGCTTCAGAAATCTGTTGGGATCAGATGCCACAGTGGTATGACAATAGGTTTTCCTTAGAAATAGAGTTTTTAAAATGACAATGAAGCATCATGAATTAAATTTTCCTTATGAATGAATGAGAAAAGTTGTTCTAAACTAAAACAGGGGACATACAATAAAATATTTCAAAGAAACATTTAAAACAATTGGTGGGCTTCTATCTTGGTGAAGAAAATTAACTTTCTTTCCTTGATTAATTCGACATTCATGTCAGTGAACATTCCATTTGAGTTCATATGCATAATAGAAAGTTGCTTTTCAAAAACAAATCTATATGGACCAGTTAGGTACCTTGCCTGTCTCTGACTCAGTATCATAGATGACCTTGTTTGGAACCTATAACTTAAAATGAAATCTCCCAACCTAGGAAATACCTGCACAATGGTAGAAAAAGAAAATATTTTTATTTTTGTGTTAAGTATTACAATAGAATGCAATAAACAAACATTATGGGCAATCCACTAAGTTTAAAAACAGAAACCAATTTCACTCTTTTATATAGTCAAGGAGATAAACCATATTACACATTTTCAAGATAAATAATAATTAGCCATAAAAATAAGTATTCATCCTCACTTTACATGATAAATGTGGTGGCCATTCTGTTACTAATTTCCTTTGTCCAGAGGGAAATAAAACTACTTATATCTTTATGCACTTGGAGAAGGTACTCCTAGAAGTTAGGCTCCTACCCTCCATAGAAACTCTGAGATTGGAATGCTATCTCTATTAACATTTATATTTCACTAAAGACACAGTATACAAGTATTTGACAAAGACTTTACCAGGTCATAAACCTGAGAAAAGGCCCATCTAGTCTTCAAAAGGATTGGCATAATTGCAAAGAAAGGGGAAAGTTCTTAAAATTGTATGTTTTCTAAAGTCACTGTTGTTGTTGTTGTTAGGCTCCATTAAGTGGACTCTGACTCATAGCAACCCTGTGTACAACAGAATGAAACACTTCCCCATTCTGTGCTAGGCACACAATTTTTTTTTAATGTTTAAACCCATTGTAGCAGGTACTGTGTCAGTCCATCAGGTTGAGGGTCTTCCTTTTGTTTGCTTACCTACTACCCTTTTCCTTCTCCGGGAGTTGGTCTCTCCTGCAAACATATCTAAAATACTCTAGCCATCCATATTTTCAAGCAGCACTCTGGTTTCACTTCTAGAACAGACCTGTTGCTTTTGTTTTGCAGTCCATGTTATATTTAATATTTGTCTCCAGCATCATAATTCAAAAGCATCAATTATTCTTCTGTCTCCCTTATTCAATGTCAAGCTTTCACAATGCTATGATGTGACTGAAAATGCCATGGCATGAGTCATGTGCACCTTCCTCTTCAATGTGACATCTTCTCCAGATTTTAAAGAGTTCTTTTCCAACAGCTTTTCCCAGTGCAATGAGTCTTGATTTCTTAATTGCTGCTTCCATGGGTGTTCATTGTAGAACCAAGTAAGGTAAAATTTTGGAGGACTTCAATCTTTTCTCCTTTATCATGAATTTGTGTACTGACCCAGTTGTAAAGATTTTTGTTTTGTTGATGTTGAGGTACAATCCATAGTGAAGGCTGTGTTCTTTGATCTTTCTTAGTAAATGTTTCAAATCCTCTTCACTTTCAGTAAGCAGAGTTGTTTCATCTGCATAACACAGGTTGTCAATGAGTCATACTCCTATAACAATGCTGCATATTCTTCTCCATAAAGTCCAGCTTCTCAGATTATTTTCTCAACATAGAGATTGAAGAAGTATGGTGAAATGATGTAGCCCTGATGCACACCTTTCCTGACTCTAAACCAGGCAGTATTTCCTTTTCCTGTTTGAATGATTGCCTGCTGGTTGGTCCATGTATAGATTCCTCATGAGCGTAGTTAAGTGCTCTGGTATTCCCATTATTCACAATATCCATAATTTGTTATGATCCACAGAGTCAAATGTCTTTGTGTAGTCAATAAAACATAGATAGACATATTTCTAGTATTCTCTGCATTTGGCTAATATTCACCTGACATCAGCAATGATGCCCCTGGTTCCACTGCCTCTTCTGAATCTGGCTTGATTTTCTGGCTGTTCTCTATCTATATATTACTTCCATCACTTTTGAAAAATATTTAGCAAAATTTTCCTTGTGTGTGCTGTTAATGATATAGTTTGATAATTTCCACCTTTGGTTGGATCCCCTTTCTTAGGAATAAGAACAAACATGGATCTCTTCCAGTCAGTTGGCCAGGTAGCTCTTTTCCAAATCTTTTGGTATAAACATGTTAGCACTTCCAGTTCTGTATGTGTTTATTGAAGTGTCTCTATTGGTATTCCCTAAATTCTAGAGCCCTGTGTTTTGCCAATTCCTTCCAGGCAGTTCCCACATCATTCTTCCGTACCATTTGTGCCTGATCACATGCAACCTCTTGAAATGAGTGATCATCCACCATTTCTTTTTGTTCTACAAAAAAATGAGGGGTGGGCAAACTTCTTCCTTAATTCCAATAGGGAGAATTAAGCCTCTCATTTTCCATTTGTATTTATTCTTATATTTTCCAGACTCTGTTAGTGCTTTAGTTTTCCCATAGTGCTTGCTTCACAAAGAAGTAGAGTACTTTCAAACCATTGGAATAGCTTTCCATTTCAAAAATGGAAGGATGTTAATGGTGTGTAATATAATTTTTCAGGCATGAGGATATCATCAGTGTAGCACACTGATCTTAATTATTGACAAAAACAGGCAACAAGATTGCTATCTGGGGAAAATGAAAAGTAGTACACAAACATGGTCCTTTTCAATTATGCCACAAACTAGAAGCCTATGAATTAAAATCAAGACTGACTTAAGATTTCAGGTTGTCTCCATTTTTTATCATTTTTTATTTAATTTTGTGTCCCTTAGAATCAGTTTCAACTGGGTCTGGCAGTGCCTGCCTATAATCCAAGCATTTAGGAGGCTGAGGGAAGAAGATAGAAAGTTTGAGGCCATCCTCAACTACAGTGTTCCAGGCCAGCCTGGTGGCCTGGTGAGGCTCAAACCTGAAAACCAACCAAAACACAATAAAAATGAATTCAAATTGACTTTTTTAAGCTTTAATCTCTACTACCATCACATCAGATTATTTGTCTTGATTTGTCAGATTAAAACACATGAAAATATTTCCTTCAGTTTGTATTTGTTTATTTTTATATTAAACTGGCTTTGGGGCCCCATTTTAACTGGCTATTACATGTTTTTCTCTTGCTTTCCCTACCCTTCTGTTTTTGCCTCTTTCCCTCCAGCTCCTCCTTTCTCTGTGTGTGTGTCTTTTACCTTCAATTTTTATAAAATGTCAAGACACTATCTACCTTAATTCTTTGTCTTTTTCTTTTTGTCTAACTTCTGTTCTTTCAAAGGGCCTTCAAATGTCCCCCAAACAAATCCATGAGATAAACAATCAACTCATGGGTTAACTATAATTTATTTGTAATTTAATGACATTTGCAAGTAACTATTGTATTTTTTCAATGCTACAATGGTATACATAATTTATATCTTGTTTCTAAGCCTAACAAATGTGTTTTCTGGAGATAAGAAGTCTGTTCCCACTATATGTTTGTTCTCTTTAGACTCAAACTTTGTGTAAAGGTTTATAAATATTAGTTATGGTACATTTGTTAATCATTTTTTATTTTAATTGTGTATTTAGGCTTAATTTTTCATGCTGAGATTTCTGTTTTGTTACATTGGTGATTTAACAGGACTAGACTTGACTTAATATAGATTTATTCTTTCTCGCCACAAATGTACATGTATATCAACCCATATATTAGAAATTTAAAATAAGTTAAATGCTTAAGTCTAATTGTATGAAATGAAACTAACCACAATTTTAGCTTGATTTCATGACTTTTGAGAATGTTACCCCTGCGGATGTAATATTTTTGGATTTAGGTCCTATTTATGCATTTATTAATAAATCTCAAGAAAAGAATTGATGAAAAACTTGCTCTAAATGCCATAGAGTTTGATGTGGAGAGTTGTGTGGATTTAAGTAAAATTTCTCAAGGCATTGAAGTAGGTATGGTAATCTCACATTTGTTTTTTATTGTGTTTTAAAGTTGATAAAAAAATAACCATAGAAAATAAAAGTATCAGAGTAACTGGCTTATAATTTTTAATGTTTACCTAGTATTTTATTAGATTAATGTGTCCTTGAGACATTATAACTTGCAAATGTTTATGATATTTCATAGATCATGACCACCATAACTATTAAATTTATTATAATCATGAAAACTTTCTATGTGATAGACATTTGACAAGGGCTTACTTATATGCAGTATTGCATAAATCTTTATAACAATTCTAGGAAGGATAAATACTTATTATTTCTGCTTTTACAGATGAGAGGACTGAGCTTCAGAGGGGTTAGGTGATTCTTGACTGGTTTCATGTATCAATAAGTAACTGGGCTTGAACATTAATCCAGTTCTGATTCCATAAATACCCTGGTTCTTACCCAGTATACTAAAGCCCATTTAGAAATTTCCTGGCTTGGCCACATAAAATTAATAACGTTAGAGTATAATGAAAACCTATATTGAGTGAATTAATCTCATATTTCCTTTCCTAATTATTCTATAACTTTTAGGAATCAACTTGTATACTTTCTTTCTTCATGCATTGCAGGAAAAATTCTTGACTCTGGTTATTTATTCAGTTCCATCTGGCCCTGTGTTTCAATGAGTCATGCTATTTCATCCTCATACCCATCCAATATATGTTTAAATCTTAATTTAGAGAGAAGTATACAGAGACTCAAAATGACTAAATGAGTTGGCTAGGGTCATATGTCACCGGACCATGATCTGAACCTGTCTTTAGATTTCATGGTTTTTTTCTTTATGACATTTTCCTGATTAATTTTATCTGTCAACTTTAAGCATATTTTGGATGAATTTAACATTTAAATTAGTGAATATTAGGCAGAATTGATTATCCTCAATAGTATGGATGGGCCTTGTCTAATCAGGGGAAGGCCCAAACAGAACAAAATGACCAGCTTCCTTAAGCAAAGGGGAATTTTCCAGCACCATCCTTTTAGACTTATTTGTACCTTTGGCTCTCTTGAGTCTCTAGCTTGCTAGCTCACACTGCAGATTTGGGACTTGTCAGCCTCTATGATTATGTGAGATAATTCCTTACAACAAATCTCTTTCCATTCATGTAGCCACACACACATATAGTTGGCTTTTTGTCTCTCTGGAGAAATCTGACCAATACAGACACAGTTTCTTGTATATATAGTTAACATTAGAAAACTTGGCAACAGGGAATAGATTATGCATGAAGAGATCACTATTGATACCACTTGAGACTTCCATTTAGGAGGAGTACTCAGAAATACTAAATGTGACCTGATTAAAAAAGGAATTTAATAATAATAAATATTTAGAAGAAAAGAGTACTTGCAGAGTATTAGTGTTCAATTATAGATGCAAATAAACAAATTAGCACGAGCAGCATCATTCATGCAAATTCTAAAAGTCATTTTTAGAAGAGCTAAACTTATGGAATTATGATTTTAAAAAGGATTTTAATAAGGTTCTGCATAATTGAGCTCAACAGTTCTGTAATGGTCAGATGTTTACCTCAGTTTATCAAAGTTTATCTGAAATGCCTTTACTATCAAAAATTTAAAAAGCTGGGTGTGTTGGTGCACACTTTTAATTCCAGCTGCATGGGAGGTGGAAGGAGGAGAATCACCAGTTTAAGACTAGAGGCAGCTTGCATAACGTGGTGAGACCCCATCTCAAGATAAAAGAGTAAAAATTGGGCTGGGTGTGCAACTCAGTGGCAGAAGAACACTTGCAAAGCATGAGCAAGGCCCTGATTTCAACCCCTATGTACTGCAAAAAGAAAAAAAATTCAAAGAAGTGTCTCAGAGATTATTACTAAGAAATTTGGAAAACAGCTACCTGGCTAACTAGATTGTTGTTGTTGTTGTTGTTGTTGTCGCGTCGGTATCCAACTCATAGCGACCCTCATAGAGTTTTCAATGGCTAAGTGCTTCGGGATTGCCTTGGGAGTGGATTGCCAGGCCCTTCTCCCATTTTTTGCGGTGCTGGGAATTGAACTCGGGACCTCAGAGACTGCAGCGCAGCGCTCTACCCACTGAGCTAAATCCCAGGAATGGCTAACTAGAAGAGGTCCATATTTCTACCTATTCCCAAGAAAGGAGATCCAACTGAATGTAGAAATCATCAAATGATCATTAATATCACATGCAAGTAAAATTTTGCTAAAGATCATTCAAAAGTGACTGCAGCAGTATATAGACAGGGAACTGTTGGAAAATTGAGCCAGCTTCAGAAGAGGGTGTGAAACCAGGGACATAATTGCTGATATCAGATGCATATTAACCAAAAGCAGAGAATATGAGAAAGAAGCGTCTCTATGTTTTACAGACCATGCAAAGGCACTTGTGACTATGTGAATCACAATAAGTTATGGGTAGCATTGCAAATAATTGGAATACCAGAACACTTAATTGCACTCATGAGGAATCTGTACATGGACCAAGAGGCAGTTTGTTCCAACAGAACAGGGAAATATTGCCTGGTTTAATATAAAGAAAGCCATGTGTCAGGGCTTTTCACCATACCTTTTCAATGTCTATGCTGAGCAAATAATCCGAGAAGCTGGACTTTATGGAGAAGAATGTAGCATCTTAATTGCAGATGACACAACTCTGTTTGCTGAGAGTGAAGAGGATTTGAAACATTTAATAATGTAGATCAAAGGACACAGCCTTTAGTATGGATTGCACCTCATCAGCAAAACAAAGGTCCTTACAATTGGGTCAGTATGCAGCTCCATGGTAAATGGAGAAAAGATTGAGGTTGTCCAAGATTTTTCTTTACTTGTTTCTGCAATCAACACCCACGGAAGCAGCAGTCAAGAAGTCAAAAGACACATTGCATTGGGAAAAGCTGTGGCAAAAGACATCTTTAATGCACTGAAAAGTAAAGATGACACTTTGAAGACGATGTTGCTCCTAACTCATGCCATAGTATATTCAGTTGCCTCATGGTTGTGAAAGGTGGACATTGAAGAAAGGAGAGAGGAAAAGAATTGATGCTTTTGAATAATGGTGCTGGTGCTGGAGATGAGTACTGGAGATATCTATGCTGTTGTTGCTGTTAGGTGCTGTTGAATTGGTATCCAACTCATAGTGACCCTCATAGGGTTTTCAATGGCTGACTGTTTTGGGATTGCCTTGGGAGTGGATTGCCAGGTCCTTCTCCCATTTTTGTGGTGCTGGGAATTGAAGTTGGGACCTCAGAGACTGCAGCACAGCGCTCTACCAACTGAGCTAAATCCCAGCCAGGAGATATCTATATCTATATCTATATCTATATCTATATCTATATCTATATCTATCATGGACTCCAAAAAGAACCAACAAATCTGTCCCAGAAGAAGTGCAACCAGAGTGTGCCTTGGAAGGCAGGATGGCTAGACTTCGTCTGCCATATTTTAGACATGTTTTGAGGAGAAACCAATCCCTGGAGAAGGACATCATGTTTTGGAGAGTGTCAGGGCAATGAATAAATGGAAGGCCCTCAACTATGTGGGTTGACACAATTTCTGCAACAATGGGCTTAAACATAAAAAAGAATGTGTGCCTGTTTTAGAATCGGGAAGTGTTTCATTCTTTTGTACATATGGTCACAATGAATCAGATTGGACTTGATGGCACCTAACAACAACAACAACTTATTGAGAAGTTTACCAATCTTGTCAATATAAGCATATAAAGGTTAATATACATGCTTTCTTAATTCCTGATGATAGAGTATTCATTTCCAGAATTTCTTCTCTTTGATTGGCCTGGGTGGTAATCAGGACATGTATCTATCCACCTAGCTTCTATTAAGGACAAACTTGTAAGTTATAAAAGAGTCAGCACATCTCTTAGGTTCATGATTCAAAAACAAACATCATAACAATTAAATCTGGATTCAGTATACCTTTATAATATGATTTTAGGAAATTTGGAAAGCCCAAAACTGGGAACAAATCTATTGACATGGAGCAGATCCAGACCGGTTTTACTAAAAAGAATGAGGGGCAACCAAATAAAATATCTGTTTTTTATTCATAATTAAATGTTGAATACTGAAATTTAAAAAGAGGAAATCTAAGATCAGAAAAGAAAGTAGAGAAAACCAAGTGTTGTGGTGCATGCCTATATCCCCAGTACTTGGTTATGTGAGGTGAGAGGATCATGAGTTCAAGGCCATTCTAGGCCATGAGACCCTGTCTTAAAAAACAAAAACAATAAGAAAACAAATAAAACAGTAATAACAAAAATAAGTTAAAACTATTATGGCAAAATTTTAAAATGGAAGTAAGAGGAAAATTCTTATGCTACTCACAATACTTCTGACACCAAATGTGTGGGTTTTCCACACCAAGAAATGTTTCAGTTTTTTTTCAGATACCAACTGGGTATCCTAAAATTTAATTCAATTCTCAAACTAACTATCCAGAATTAGTACAGATCCCACAGGTTAAGGTCTTAGTCCCATAAGATTTCTTCCTCCCACTTCGAACACCAATCACATAATGGTTTCCCAGGTTACCCATACTATTGTCTGACTTGGCTACATATTAGTCCCCCAGGATGCCTTTCCCCAGGTTTGATGACTTGTTACAACCCCTTACAGACCTGAGGGAAAAGTTTGACTTTAGTTGCCAGTTTATTATAAGAGATATTGTAAAGGGGACAAATACACAGCCAGATGGAGGTACATATGCAAAGTGTGAAAGTGTTCTGAGTATAGGAGCTTCTGTATAGTGGAGCTGGGGCATGACACCCTCCTGTTACATACACGTGTTCTTCAACCTATCAGGAACTGGCGGCAGAAACCAAATATTTATTTCTCATTTTATCATAGGAGAAAATAATTATTAATTTTGGTTTTATAGAAAAATATTATCCATTTGGGGATTAAAATTTGAGGGAGAAGTAATGATTCAGAAAAACCAACTATTATTTGGAATAAGAATAATAAAAAGAACAAAAGTGATGGTGGAGAAGTAACTATCAAATAAATGCTTAAGAATAGTTTTCTGGCCTGTGAAAAGATTTGAGACATTAGATCAAAAGGTCATAGAAGTCCAGGCAAATTTAGAGAAAATACACACTCCACATCACCAGGAAAAAGGACAAGTTACTTTAAAAGGATATAATTAGTTTGGTGTTACAGCTACTTTTCTCCTAACTAAAGGTCAGAAATCAGTATAGTAACATCAGCAGTTTTAAAAGAAAAAAAAAAAAAAAAAAGATTGAAGCCCAAGAATTCTATGTCAGGAGAAGCCATCATTTGTTTGCAAGGACAGGAGAAAGACATTCTTTGACATCCAAGAAGATGGAAGTTATACTGCTTACATATTCATACTGAAAAAATTGCTTGAAGATCTATCCAACGAATAAAAACATGCATCAAAATAAATTCCTCAAGAATGGAAATTCATGATATAAAAAGTAAATCATGATGAGCCAGGGAGCCACAAAAAAGTTACATAGACACAATTACTGCGAATAGAATAAAAATTCATGAGAATTTTTTAAAAAATAGAGCTATATAATAGAAGATTTGAAGGAAAATATTAATTTATAAGACTGTTATTTCAACACAAATAATAGTAAGAATCCAGTAAAAGGGTAGACAATTTTAAACTAATAGTACAAGTCAATAATGTATCATTAATTACATGATAATACCAAGCTTTTAAAATAAAACATTTTCTTTTAAGACTAAATACAGATTCAGCTTAGAAAATTATAAAACATATGTATCTCTAATAATCACTTCAGATCCTTGGAAACAGAATCTTGGTGGGGACATCAGAATTAGAACTGTCAGAAAATTTGAGCAAAGCATTTTTGCTTTTCTGATTTATAAACATGTATATATAGCACAGCTACCAAATTTACTGGAGGCAGCTAACCAAATATGTCTGTACAGAACCAGAGATCCTACCGCTACTAATTGTTTTCTTCCTTACTTTTTCATTGTTGCTATTGTTGTTATGTGCTGTCAATTTGGGTCTGACTCTTAGCGACCCCATGTGCAACAGATGAAACACTACCCAATACTGTGCCATGCCTAGGTCAGTGCTTCTCTGCCATTTATAGGGTTTTCATTGGCTGATTGTTTTGGGGTGTGGGCTACCCAAGCCTACAGTACCTGGTGTTGGCAGGCATTCTCCCAAGTACTAAGCAGGACAGACCCTGCTTAGCTTTTGAGCTCTGAGGAGATCAGACTCCAGGGGGCTATGGCTGTGGGCCAACCTTTTTATTAGGAAACCAATAGAGATATAGGAAAAAAAATCTATGACTTTTGTGTATTATAATTAAAAATTCAGGCCTGCAGCCATAGCCCTGTGGCATCTGATCCCGTCAGATCTCCGAAGCTAAGCAGGGTCGGGCCTGGTTAGTACCTGGATGGGAGACGGCCTGGGAACACTAGAAGCTGTAGGCTTGGGAGAAGGACCTGGCAACCCCCTCCCAAAAATCAATCTGCCATTGAAAATCCTATACACAGCAGAGAAGCACTGACAATAGTGTTTCCCCTGTGGTTCAGAGGGTCGTTATGAGTCGGATACCGACTCGACGGCACCTAACAACAACAACAATAATTAAAAATTCCCAGGAGATTATACATTATAATAGAGACAAGGACACCTATAAAAATCCTCTCATAGTTTTTTATTTCCTATTTAAAATTTTGCCGAGAAGAGAAACTGCCTTGAATGAAGTCAATAATCTAACAAGAAAATTTACAAATGGATATCCCCCATTGAACCTGCATGAAATGAGTTAAGAAATTTTTGGTTTCTTAGTCATAATGGCCAATATTTTTTGCTACAGGGGAAATAATACAAGTAGTTGGAACAACTTTCCCTTTTGAGCTTGTCACTTGATTGTGTTCTGAGAGGTTAGCTCTAAATTAGGGGTTAACACTCTGGCTTTGGTCCCCTATCACCAAAACACTGAGAATTACCTTTCTACAAAATGAAAGACAAGAGATGAATGTTGTTCATGTAATAAAGATTAGCAGTGCATTTGTTAAATAGAAAAGGCTACTATAACAAAGAGAGCTAAAAGTCTGTAAAGGCTCAAAACTCTTCTTTCTTACATGAACAACAATATGAAGGGGGACCAGTTGTTACTAGATTGTGCTCTTTCACTGGGTGATTGAAATATGGGAATGCTTTCCATTTTATGGTTCTGCCAGTCCTCAGAGCTTCACCATAGTTGGCATGTAGTGGGGAGAATAGGGAGCAAGAATGTCTCCATTAGGAGAAATAAACATGAGACAACAATTAGAAGTAAGGATGGCTCTGAAATAGAATTATTGGCTGAATAGCTTCCTAAAGATATCTTTCCCTGCCATAAAATATAAAAAGCTTTGACGAGTCTTTTCCAACACCTTGATACTTTCAATTTTGTTGCATCAAAAAGAGTTCAAACTGATCTTAGCTCTATGAATATGAATGGTATCACATCAATATGTGTCCACTAAAAACTTACAAATTTAGAGAAAGAGAAGACTAAATAATTTAACTGAAAAAATAGACAAAACAAATTCATAAGAGAAGAAATAAAAATGGAAAATACATGTAAGAAAAATTGTATTCAATATCATTAAAATCACAAAATGCAGTTGACTCCCTCCTCTAAACTGGCAAGATGTTTAATTTAGTAAACTCCTTCAGTTCTTTGCTTTCTGCAAAATACTCGTAAATAATGTATTTAGCTGCAAAATAATGTGTACTCTTTAACTCAGTAACTTCACTTCCAGACATATACCCTAAGGAATTACAGAGATATATACCATGATTTATGAGTAGGGACATTCACTACAACAGTATTTATAATAGTGAAAATTTGGTGAAAAAATTTAGGCATAGTAGATTAAGTAAATTATGATACAACCATATGGTAGACTGTCTCTCAGTTATTCAACAAATTATCTCCAGATATTATAACGTATCAACTTGGTAAAAATAAAAGCAAAAAGAAAAATTGAACAACCCAAATTAAAACATTATATCTAGAAGAAAGAAGTCTAATAGATTTATGCTAAAATATGAATGATAGTTTTCTAGGTTCTAAGATTATGAATGACAAATTTCTTTTTTAGTCTTCTATGTTTTCCATAATTTCAATAACTAATATATGTTGCTTTTATTATTTTAAATATCATGGTAAAGATTAAAACATAACATTTTATAGTCACAGAAATATAAATCTGGAATAGATTTTAGATCTTATATATTTTAATCTTCTGCCCAATGCAGTAATCTCCTTCATATTAAATTAAATGATTACAGACTATTACTACTCATGATAAATGGCTTAAGTTTGAAAATTCTTTTGTATCTAAAGGAGCAATTAGGAAACCAGTAGGCAAAACCCGGACACTCACTAGCAGTTCACTCTACTTTTATTTATTTTAAATTACTCTTTTTAAAAAAAGTTAAGTCCCTCTAAATGTTTTTGTTTTTCCTTACCTAAGAGGTATTTGAATGAAAATTAAATATGATGAATAATTTACAATAAACATTTTCATTGGCTGCATATAGGCAAAGATATAAGATCTCCCTTTGTCTGTCTATCTATGTCTTTGCTAGATGAAAATTGCTGAAAACTGCAGTGCCTGCATGAAAGGAACATCTAGTCCTCACTTTTGGAGATACTGATTTAAAAAATCATATATAGAATTTCAAAAGATGCTTTTAGATAACTCTATTCTATTTGTTTTGAAAAAGTGCCTCTAAAGTAATCTATTATAAAGTATGCAGTTTTCCAAAAGCCATAGCTAGTTGCCTAGCAACGCACTTGGTTAAGTCATATAATGATAGCAATATGATAAAATGCTATTTTTCAGGTATTAATTTTTAAATGTATTTCTAACCGAAAGAATACATTTACAGATGACATTTTTTGAGAGGCAGTTCTTGTAAAAACAAAATAAAAGAGGTAAATAGTATACTAATTGAAAGTCATTTTCTTAATGACACAATATTAACATTTAAACCCAACTGTAAAGATTTGAGCACTCTGCCAGGTCCCGAGGCTCTACCTTGTGTTTTCTGAAGCACTCACTGCATTAAGAGCCTGCAGTAAGAGGATAAAATTGCATGTCTGTGAAGGGAACTTAATGGCGTTATGACATTCACTGAACACACAGGGTGCCTTAAATGCAACAGAAAATACTTTAGTTTGTAAAAGTTCTTCATTTTTATAAATGTCAAAACTATTAGAGCAAGACAATTTTAAAAGCTAAATTTAAATCTAAGCATGAACATCAGCAAGTACCTCTTGGATTTTTTGGTGCTCTTGCTGTTCTTCCTTCCATCTGAGTTAGTAGAAAAACCCCACATCCTCTACTGTTTTGTCTTAAGCATTTTCCTGATAGTCACTAATACTAGAGATTAGTCAAACCTCCTATTTTTATTTCTACTTCTTTTTCAAAGTTTCCACAAACTTCAACTTTCTTCCACTGTGTGTATGTAGATGTGTGTGGTAGTGGTGGTCATAGGATATGGGGGGGGGGATTGTAAAAGATGGAAAAATACCCCATATGAAAGCGCATTTAAACTGATTGAAGATATCCTGCTTCCTAACAAGTTCATTTACAGGCCTGGAATTTAAGCCTAAACTACCTTTTTTAAAATCTGATTTGTATTGCTTTGATATTTAATAGTTATTGACATTGTGATGATCATTATACTTTCTTATCCCAAGATATTGTTATTATCAGCAGGGAATGGAAATGACAGACAGGGCAAGTAATTGATCCTCAGTCATTTTAAAGCTTCATTTATTGGCAAGTAGTCTTTAGTTTGATGTTACAGCAGCTACTAGGAGAGCCTATTTTTATGACAGTCTCTACCTTCCCTTTCTATCTTATGAAGAGTTGGCCATAAAAGTCCTGGGGCTGTGATCACACTAAGCATTCACCAAAGAATTTCATCATAGGAGGTCAAATAAGTGATTTCATCTACTGGAATGAGAGTGGAAGTGAGGCCTGTCATAGTGAAAATCTTTGTCTTATAAGGTGACATTGTATTAAGAATATTGAAGAACATGATATCAAAATTATGGATGGCCTGGATCCCTAAGGCTGAATAACCACTGAAAAGCAAGCCACTTGGAAAATTCCACAACTATGAACATCCACATTTTGTTTTATGTAAAAAATAATATTTATTATGGGAAGTCACTGAGATTTGGAAAGGTTTTAATTAATTTAATTTCGTGACAGTGATTGGTATTACTGATGCTGACTGAAATAAGCCCATTCACTCTGTGTTCACACAACTAGAAGCAGTCTGATGGGTAGGCCTGTTACTATTATCTGCAGCAGCACCAGGCCTCTCTGTGTCAAAATCTTTTCAATAGGCCTACTCCTACTCTTCTATCATAGTTTATGCTTAAATCTTTTGCACATGATCCCCTCATTATATAAATTATTTATTTTTCTCCACAGGAAAAGGAGGCTATGGATATTCATTTTCATTTTCTTACTAGTGCCATTAGTATCACACTTCTTTAGTGATTCAGCCTTCAGTTATCATAAAATATCCTGACCAGGAATGAGGGGATGATAAAGAACACACTGTTTACATAAAGAAGGAGTTGTCAGGCAGATGTGAGGACGGCAAGAAACTAGTTGTCATTGGTATATGTTCCATATTTCTCTTTGGGACAAGGTAATCTTATTTGTATTCTTGGTTATTGCTGCTAGTTTTCTTGTACCTCTTGGCACTTTCCCTATCCACCCTCCTTGACCATTTTAGGATAGTGTTGATTGCCTCGAAGAAGGAACTGCAGATTTTTTTATGTTAAGCTTCTTATATTTTTATGAGTGAAAATAAAACAAGTAGAGGAGCAACAGAAAGGACTCCAGTCAGCAACAATATATTTTGGGGAAAACATGCTAACAATGATGACTTTGGAGCAAAGCTTTCTGTCTCTCAGATTTGTGGAAGTTTCTGGCTTGGAGTTTGGAAAGTGTTGAAGGTAAAACAGGAACTTCATAAATCTCACATTATTTTTGGAAGTCATAGAAGAGGAGAGTTGGGTCGCTGAGAATGTATAACCTTCTGATGCACTTAGGGAGACTTGGCTTCAGATACCCTCCAGAAATTCGGGGAAAAGGGCAGAAACAGCAGAACAAGTGTCATTCACACAAAAGCAGTGTTGCATTTTGAATGCTTCCTTCAAAACTCATGTTGAAATTTAATTGTCACTTTCAAAGTATTGGGAGTGGGGATCTTTAAAGAGGGATTAGGTCATTAGCATGGAACCATTGTTGAGTGTGGTTTAGGTATCATGGAAGTTGGTTTGTCATGAACATTAGCCCTGTCTTGTTCCTGCCCTCTCACATGCATGTGTGTGCAGCTGCCCTTCCACCATATTATGCTGGAGCACAATGTCACTCATCAGATAAAGCCTCTCTATCTTGGACCTACCAGGCTCCAAAACTGTGAGTTGAATAACTTTCTATTACTTATTCTGCTGTAACACCAGACAATGGATAAGACAAGATGTATAGGCATTCTGGAATATAGTATGTCTGGGTAGATAGCTGCATATGGCAAATAAACTCCATTTATTTAAGGACAGTGAGGAGGTGGGAGTAGAAAAGGACCAAGTAGAACACATTAGAATTTTTACTAATACATGAAAATGTTATCTGCATACCAGACTAATTTAAGAGCTGCATGGTCTGTAGAAGTGCAGTTGAGAGAAAATTGAAATGTGGCTACACAGAGAGATTTTTAACTCTTGGTGGATACTTGATAGATTAAATAAAATAAATGTAATTAATTCAGTATAACTTGTGCTATGGTTTAGATGTGGTTTGTCCCCCAAAAGTTTATGTTTTGGAGGCTAATTCTCCAATGTGGTAGGGGGAGAGGTGGTGGAACTTTTAAGAGCTAGAGCCTGGTGAGAGATCCTTATATACTGGGGGAGCTGCTTTCAGAAGAGATGAAGGCAGATCTCATGGTCTGTGAGGTCTCTCAAGAGAGAGTTGTAAAAGTGAACCTGACCACTGAATTGTTCTCTGACTTCCTGTTTTGGGATGTGATTGCCTCCTCCTATGTGTACTCCCACAGTCAGGGGGTCTTTGCCAGATTTTAGCTGGTGTGGGTGTCATGGTCTAACCAGCCTCTTTTCTTTATAAAATTAGCTTACCTCAGTTATTCTTTTATAGTAACACAAAAGCATCTCAGATAATCTGCCATTATAACAGACTCAGATTTTAGAAATAGCTTCAGTGAAGAGGATGTGGAACAGCAAAAATAATACTATTTTTTGACAAATATTGAAGTGAGATTCATATTAATTTTCATATTAATCAATCATAATTAATTAAGACATTAAAACAAATTTATACTTATTGCTCATTTAAGTTTCTTACATAGAATTATAACTACTGTGCTAAGTAGGCTTATATGGGTCCACTTTCTGGAGCCTTACTTCTTGGCTTACCTCAGAGCCTCTTAGATACTTTGGGTTTGTTTTAACCTCTCTATTTTCAGTAGTTTGCCACTGAGTAGTTTGTCAGGTATTTGGAGTCTATCCATCATTTACATGCATTCTCCCAGATGAGTTATGATGCATTAAGTATTTACTCTGAATTTTCACACTATCATTCATTCTGTCTTACTAATTGATGTCAAAAATAGATCTTTGTTGACTGTGGAGCTCCATGAAAACAATTATGCCATTTGTATCTAGAGTTTTAGAGATACATTTGGAGCTCAAGAGTTTCACAAATCTGAGAGAAATATGTTTATATCAGAATCATCAAGCGAACTATGTCAGAATTTTCTCCCAAAGGGTCTGATATAATATTTAAATATAGGTAGAGAAAGACAGCAATTTGAGTGAAATATGGCAAAAATCCTTTGATAAAGTCATTACTCCTCACGGCTAATAATACTATTCCTAATACATTCATAATGTGTTTGAGAGCACTGTTAATTCATTCAGTAGATGTGTATCTCTTCTGTGTAAGACATTTTCATATAGGTTGAAACTATAAGAATGAAGAGGGTGTATCTATTCATACATTCCTAAATCTAATCTGCATCATTTCATGGTTTTTGACAGCATCAAATGCAGATTAGAATTGTGTGTGTATTGGTTTCTTGTGAGAGCTCTATGAACACAAATCTAATTTGCCCTCAATTCTAATCCTTGGATTTTGTAGCCTTCTAAAGCTGTTGAAAGAGTATGGATTAGATTTGA
Source organism: Pedetes capensis (assembly GCA_007922755.1). Lineage (NCBI taxonomy): Eukaryota > Metazoa > Chordata > Mammalia > Rodentia > Pedetidae > Pedetes > Pedetes capensis. The sequence continues at coordinate 58,763 of VMDO01005730.1, read as the reverse complement.
GAATATATGGTAATTTTCTTGCTGTTACAAGGCTTATGAAGTAGTGTTGAAGAGAAGAAAATTGAAGAAAATGAATTTGGGGGACAATAGCACAATTAAAATTTTAAAAAATTCAAAAGATACCAAATGATTCAGGGCTCTCTTTACATGATGATCATAAAAAGCTTCTTTGAGAGGCTCTTGATATTTGTAGGAAATTGGAAATCTAGTCACATTAACATCTGGGAAAGACATTCTAGAAGGAAAAATGGTGAGAGTGAAATCACAGATATGGTAGCATGCCCAAGCATATTGGAGAAATGACAGCAACACTCAGAGAGACTAGGTTAATTGTTGAGAAGGACTGAGGTAGATGATGAAGTCACAGTGGTAATGGGGGCTAGATCCTGTAGGTATCTTTAGGTTTTCACTATATGTATGATAGGATGCCCCTGGAAAATTTAAAGCAAAGGAAGACCATGATTTGATATATATTCTAATGATATTACTAGTGGACTAAAGAAGAGAAGGAATGAATTAAGGATAACTGTTAGGGAGCCTGATTCAACAAACTAGGGAAGAAATTATATTGCCTTGGCCCAAGGCAATAGTATTGTAGGTTTAGGGAAGTATTCTGTTTCTATATTTATTGTTTTATGGTAAAGCTGATAGAACTTGCTGATATAATGGAGGCTGGGTATAATAGAGAAAAATTTTGCCTACATACTGAGATACATGATGCCATCATTTACTGAGATCCTGAAGACTGATGGGAGAGCAGGTTATAGAAAATAATGAACTATATTGCACATAGGCTAAATTTGAGATGAGATTTATTGTCTTGACTATTACATACTAAAGAGAAAAATTTGAAAACTAGGCTGGATAAACGAATGGGGAGTTTAGGTAACAAAACTTCGTTGGGGACACAAATTTGAAGTGTTTGTAAGCATTGATTTGGTGAATAAATTTATAGATTATTTAAGATTATAGTGTAGATAAAGAAAATATTCAAGGACTAATCCCTGGAACATTCAGGTATTTAGACCTCAGAATAACAAAGACACAGAATAGGAAGTTAAGAAAGAACAGTCATGAGTAAATAAAAAATAAAAGAGTAAAATCAAGTGACCAAAGAGCACTTAAATAATATTAGAGTGATTAAATATAGATTATAGATTAAAGTAAAAGTGGTTTAGAAATTGACCACTGGATTTAGGCAAAGTTAACGTCATGGTGACCTTTATAACAGCAGTTCTAGGAATTGGAGGTAAAAATATTAATCAGTATAGCTTCAATAAAGATGGAAAGAGTGGAAATGGAAGAGTTTTGCCATAAAATGTGACAAAGAATTAGAGAGATATGCACAGTTGGATCGATTAAGTAAAAGGGGAATAGTAAGACCCATGATGAGTGAGTTTCAATAGAAGTGTATGGCTGAGTTGTCCAGTTAGGTAGGTAGGAGAATAAAAATTCCACCAAGAAGGAAAGGGACCAAAATCTGGCCACAGTTGCAGCTAGGCTGATGGATTTGGTAGCAAGGAAATGTGGCAGCTCTCTACTAATGGCATCATTTTCTCAGTAAAATAAGAAAACAAAATATCAGGTGAAAGAAAGAAGGAAAGGTTATAAAATGTTAAGAAAAGAGCAACTATAGTCCAATCATCCCAGTAAATAGGAAATGTATTGATCACAGAAATGCAGTAGTATTTCTGGCTAGCACCAAGACTGAGAACTAATTTGGTATTTGCACACATGTAAAGGCAGATTAGATAGTATGGTGTTCCTTTTTTATTTTTTCCTTGAGACTTGTCCAGTTGCTCAGTTCAAGTAAGAAATAAGCAGAGAGACAGACTGATCCAGCTAGATCAATATGTTTGAAAGAGAGATGAGTAAGAAGGTGAAACATGTATTAGTTAAGTAGTCTAAACTTCTGGGAAAATGGACTCTCAATGTAATGGTTCAACACAAAATACATTTATTTTTCAAACACATATCAAGTTGGTGGATATTACTCCTTCACTGGATGATTCAAGGACTTTGACTTTTTGTTTTGTTTCAATTAGTAGAAGAAGAAAGAAAACCTAGAAAAGGCAGACCATCCATTCACATTCTATTAGGGAAAACTAATTATCTAACCATACCTCCTTCAAGCATGCCAGGGGAAGATAATTCTTGGCTTGGTAATTGATTTTTCAGCCACATACTTATTATTATAGCAAGGTAAAATAAATTGTAATGGATATTCAGTTGTCTCTGCCATGCTGATTATAATGATGAGTATGTGACTAGACTAGGTATGGACAGAACTCAATTATCATCGATTATTGAGCAGAGAAAGATAAATGGATTAGAAAACTTAATAGTAGTCAAAAAATTGTTGGAAATGGGCTGTTATAGATATTGACCTTAAAGATATGATGTAGTGTTCATCAAGTGAGATACTTTAAAGGACAAAAATAATAATCAAAGCCACTTGAATGGTTGGTCATCAATTTGTATGACCTACAAAGCCAGTATTGTGCAATCTTAGGGGAACTTAGCATCAAAACATATGTCAATTCTAGTCCTAACTTTTCAAATAATAATAAATGTTCTGGCAAAATTTTCTTAACTTCATGGGGTTTTAATTTCCTCTTGTAAAATAGTATTGTAAGTAACCCAACCAGATTATTGGAAAACTAAATCAAAGTATACAGACGATGTTATTGTTAGGTGCTGATAAGTTGGTGTCCAACTCATAGCAACCCTAGGTAAAACAGGTAAAACAGTATTGTCATTGCTTCTCTGCTATTCATAGAGTTTTCAGTGGCTGATTTTTGTTGTTGTTGTTGTTGTTAGGAGTGGGTTGCTGGGTTTTCCTCCCAAGCCTATAGCACCTGATGCTCCTGGGTAGTCTCCCATCCAAGTGCTAACCAGGCCCAACCCTGCTTAGCTTCCAGATCTGATGGGTTCAGGTACCACAGTGGTATAGCTGCTGGCATACAGATGATATGGACTATAAAATATGTGCTTTTAATTGCTTATTTTTTCATGTTTCTAGTTGCATTTCAGGGCATTGCTGACACTATTTTGGAATACTTGTAGCCACTAAGGTGGAATAAGTGTTCCTTCTGACTTTTTACTCTTCTTCTCTATCAAAAATTAACCATGACATTTCTAAAATCTGAGTTAGGATATCAAAATAGAAAATGGAGAAAATAAGTTGGGGTAGAGTAGAATTATATTTTTCCAATGCAAAACAATACTTATTTTATTAGAAAGAGTTAATTCATTCATGAGATTTTAATTTTCTCATTGTTGTTGTTGTTAGGTGCCCTAGAGTCAGTATCCCACTCATAGCGACCCTCATAGGGTTTTCAATGGCTGGCTGTTTCGGGATTGCCTTGGGAGTGGATTACCAGGTCCTTCTCTCATTTTTGTGGTGCTGGGAATTGAACTTGGGACCTTAGAGACTACAGCGCAGTGCTCTACCCACTGAGCTAAATCCCAGCCCATTCTCTCATTAGGTATACCATAACAATAGTATCTTCAGATGAAATTTAAATCATTTTTTATAATCAGCATCTTTCCCCAATTTGTCACAAAATAAATCTGGAAAGCTTATTTTAAATCAGAATTAATATTTTACCAATTTGTGATTGATAAAAAAGATATGATCATAAATTTTAGTCACAAGAGGAAATAAAACTGCCAAATGTGTAACTGTACCCATTCTAGTTAGAGAAGGAAAAAAATAAATGAATAGTATTTGAAATTTCTTTTCTTTCCTTCTACTCCGTTATTTCCATGAGAAAATCTGGGCATTCATGAAAATAAAAATAAAAAAACCTGGAAGATTGAAAATTGAGAGGCTATCAAAGTTTCCAGTATGAAAGAAAGGATAATTTAGAAAGAAAATAATAAAATTTTCAGAAGGAAGTAATGGGAGAAAGGAAGTTAGGAGTCGATGAGGACTTGCCTGGATTTTGGTAAGAGATTTTAGGAATTTTGAAAAGGGACATTGACAGATATTGAGAATATGCAAATGTGGCTTGTATATAAGAACACTGTTAGAATGATAGTAGAAAGTCAAAGAGGTGGCAGTAGGGATTGAGAGTGATGGACACATTTGGTATTTAAGACAGAGAATTGGCTTAGAAATTCATGACTTGGGAGCTGAATTGATGTGGGGAAGAGGGAGCAAGCTCTTTCCCGTCTGAAATGCCTTCTTCATTAATGCTTTTCTCCTCTGAGGTGAGGAGAAAATACCACATGAGTTCTCAGTCTCAGTGCTAGCCAGAAATACTACTGCATTTCTGTGGTCAGAACATTTCCTACTTGTTGGGGTGACTGCTCTCCTTCCTCTTTTCCCAATCTTAAGATCAGCTATCACTTCCCCAGGAAAGACCTCTCAGATGAGGAGGTCTTAAATGTCACAGAAATCTATTATTATCCTTCTCAATATTAGCTGTTACCCTACTTATTTAATTAAAATTTTCTTTCCTATTATACTGTGAACTACCTGAGAACAGGGACTGCTTTCATCTGCTCAGTGCCTCTCATAATTCTTGATTCACAGTGCATGCTCATGAAAATTTTGCTCAAGAAATTAATGGTTGTAAAGTTTCAAACACATTTTGTTATGGCCTTGGTAAGATATTGGTGCAACATGAAATTGTATTGTGTTAGCATTTACTAGGATAGAGCAGGAACAGATTTGGGATATGAGACAAGCAGCTTAGATTACTTAATTTGTTGTTGAGTTTGAGAAATTTGGGTCATGTAAGTGGAAATATTGAGTCAGTGCTTGGGTGCTCTCAAGGATGTATGCTAAATGCTAACATAAAAGATTTTAAAATTCATTCAATTGAAGCCAAATCTACTGAGAGAGAGAGAGAGAGAGAGAGAGAGAGAGAGAGAGAGAGAGAGAGAGAGAGATTGAAAAAGTGTAAGAAGACAGAGAGGTATGAGAAAAGCCAGAGTGTATTTTCACAATAAACAAAAATGGCAAAAAGGTCCGCAAACTTAACTGACATTCCTTCACTTATAGAAGGAGCTGGAGAATAGGCAGTTTGAATATTGCAGGTTATCATCCAGTTTATTACTTAGCAACACAGCAATGTTAATGCTTAATCAGAGTTTCCAACACATGGTGAAATTACTTCTCCTGTTCTTATTCATATTTATGTGAATCTGTGCTTTATAATTTTGCCAGATATGAAATAGCCAGAGACCTTAGTGACCAATCATTTAAATGTGTATCTGAACCAAATGAAAACCTGAGAAATCACTACAAAATATTACCTTGGAATATTTTTGCACACATTATCAGACAGGAGTGGCTTCAGGCTAATTTGTATAAATTATTGCTGCAATACAGTGCAGTTTGTTGGGTTGAAAGCCAGTAAATTATTTTTTCCCATCAGGAACTTATAAATGACAAATTAATAGTTTATATGTTTGTTAAATTTAAGGAGAAAAATCTTTTTATTTTTGTTTAAGTATTTAGAACTGCCTTCCACTTTCTGTTTAAACTAACTAAAATATTTCTCTGCTATTGTCCAAGAAAAATTTAATTCCTCATACAGCATTTTAAATGTTAATCAGAGACAAGACTGGCTCTGGCCAGGACAGGCTATATTTTAGAAACTAACATTTACACTGCACTTTTCATTTAGAAAGCTATTTAGGAACATAAATTAATCTTTACAACACTGCTGAGAAGTAGTTAATGACAGGAAGGATGATCATTACTCCCATATTACAGATGAGTAAAACTACACTCCAAGTTTAGTGACCAAATTAAAATTATTACTCATGTGGCAAATCATTTATGACTATCCCTATCTGATATTTCCTGCTTCAGTTTTTTTTTAATGCATAATCATCTCTTGGATGAATAACTGTATTGCTCCCAGGTCTTTAGGAGAAAAAATGCTGAAGTAATAAGACAAGGCGCATGGAGTTTGGTCAGCACATGATGGAATATCATTACCCTCTACTGCACACACAGTGGGAGAGAAAACTTCTACATCACTGACATCTTTCATCACTTTCCATACAGACACTGTATTCAATTAAGTAGAGAGTTCTCTGTCAACAAACTTGACACCCTCACCTAGGGAATTTCCCAAGCCTTCTCCAAATCAATATTCAAGTTATGATGGACTGACAGCTTAACAGATGAATGAATGTCCCTTAATTTTTACCTATTTTTACTACAGAACAGAAAAAAGTGCTTCAAAGCATGAGCAAATACACTAAATTAAGCTTAAGGGAAATGGTTGAGTAATGTAAATCCAGAGCAAACAAAATCATAAAGTTTTAAAGAACAGCTTAATAAGATTCTTATCAACAAGAAAAAAATGAAGAGCTGCTGCAACTGATTCAATAAAGTTGATTGTTGGTGATTTAGGAAGGCAAATGTTCACTTGGATATTGTTATTTTTGAGAAGTAATTTCCTGGAACCTGTAGATTAATGCGCATCTTGAGAATTTCTATAGTTTCTAATATATTTGACAAATTACTGATAGTTTTCCTTTTTTCCCTTGATCTATAAAGTGATTCATAATGGACTCCAGAAAGGCGAAAGAAAGATATTTAAAACTCTAGTGGGAAAGAATGAAGACTAGAGTTATCAGTAAACCAAGTTGACCAGCCTCAGAAGTTTTTGACAGGTGTTGTTCTCTGGGATAATTTTTCTTTTGTGGAGGAGAGGGAGAATATCTTTTCTGATGGAATTGTATTCATCTAAATAACCTCCTTTTTGATCAACTTTTTTCTTCTCTGACTTTTCCTTTTAGGCTTTAATCTTCTAAAGTTGCCTTAACCACTTTATTTGGTTAAGACATTGATGAACTAAATTAAATGGTGAAAGTTAAGACATCTCAGAACTAATTTAAATTACAAATAGTAGCATTGCCTTACAATTTAGTACAAGTTGACAGGTGAGTTAGCTGGGAAAACCCCCTGAAAAAGGAGTAGGGCAGGAAATTTCAAGGGGAGAAAGGACTGGAGAAGTGAAACATGACAAGTAAGGTCTGGAGAATGCTGCTTTTTTCTGTCTAGAAATTGTGATTTCTATGTAAATAATAAGACTGTATAATAACTGTAAATAATAAGATAAAACTGTAAGCAAATGATAAAATTATATTCACATTCAACTATATGTCCTTTTCCCTCCTTTGAATGACTTCATTCATTAGAAGGAACATATAGGATAGGCTTTTATCTTTAAAATTAACATATAAACTGCAAAAAGAAGTTGGGAAACCAGAAAATTCTAAGATTCATAGTAATTTCAGTTATTCAAATATAATCCCAAATCAGAAAGTTTAAAAGAAGACAGTGTGTTATCTAAACAATATGGCAAAGGTTTGTGCTGATAGCATGTGTTCATCCATAAAAACTCTTTGTTTGTACTGAGACATTGTTCTATGAAGTTCGCTTAAATTTTTCTGATCCAGTATCAATTAGCTACAGAAAAATAGAAGAGGGCTGGGTGCAGGGGCACATACCTGTGATCCCAGGTCCTTGAAGAGCAGAGGGAGGAGGATCATGAGATCAAGGCCATAGGCAGCCTGCATAACTTAGTGAGAACCTAACTGAAAATAAAAATTTTTTAAATGAGGTGGGAGTGCAGCCCAGTGGCAGAGCACTTTTGTGAAGTCCTGGGCTCAACCTCCAAGTACAAAAAGAAGAAAAAAATAAAGCTAGAAGAGGAGGGAGTAGGAGAGATTCTGATTTTAAAGATATCATAATGATGACTCTACATTTTCAGCATAAACTTAAATTCTTCCTCTTTGTACTTTTTTTGATTCCTTCATTTTTTTCTTTTAATTCTTCATTGACTCAATGTATATTATGTTTATATAATATAGCAGACACAGTGAGGGCCATTGAGATTATATAAAGTGTGATAAAAATATGGTGAATGTTTAAAAAAATTATTATAGTAAAACACAGATTGCCATTAACTCCCCCCCCCCACCCGCTTCAAACTTCAAACATACTTATCATATTATTTTTGCCAATTTTTTGTTTTGGTCCTGGGTGTTGAACCCAGGGCCTCGCACCTGCATGCTCTGCAAGTGCTGGACCACTGAGCTGCACCCCCAGCCCATTTTTGTACTTTTTGAGACAGGGTCTTGCTAAATTACGCAGACTGCCTCTGGTCTTAAACTTGTGATCCTCCTACCTCTGCCTCCTGAGCTGCTGGGATTACAGGTGTGCGCCACCACACCCGGCTATTCTACCACTTTCTGAAAAAGTTCTTGGAGTCATTTTGTGTGTATTTAGTTTAATCCTCCATCATGTTACACATCACTTCCAGCACAGAAATTTCTGTCAAATTAAACTTTGTCATGTGTCCTCATCCACCTTATTCACTGGATCTGGTACTATGCCACTTCTGACTCTTCCCCAAAGTCAAAATGATCATGAAAGGTAACTGTTTTGTATCACTTCATGACACTGAGGTAGCCACAAGAGGACTAAAGACACTCATGAAAGAGGACTGCCAGAACTCCTTCAGAAAAAGTGTGTTTGAAACCAGGAGGAGAATTTTGAGAAGAAAATGGCAATGTGTTTTTTATTGTGATGATTTAAACTTTCACCGTATTTTTTGATCATACCTCATACATATTATGTTACACAGGGACAAGGTGGTTCAGTAAGTTATAATTTGTGTAGATTTCTATAAAAATATTAGAATTTCTTTTGATATTTTACATTTTCATTCATTATGAGCTTTACGTTTTTGGACAACTTAAGTATTTTTGAGGGCTGGGATTTAGCTCAGTTGGTAGAGCGCTGTGCTGCAGTCTCTGAGGTCCCGAGTTCAATTCCCAGCACCGCAAAAATGGGAGAAGGACCTGGCAATCTACTCCCAAGGCAATCCCGAAATAGTCAGCCATTGAAAACCCTATAAGGGTCGCTATGAGTCAGATACTGACTCGACGGCACCTAACAATAACAATAACAATAAGTATTTTTGATGTTTGTATTTTCCTCCCCAAACTAAGGAAATAAGTGGACATCCTTAAGCACCTGATTAGTGCCTGGCACACAGTAGTCACATGGCACAGATCAGTGTCTTTTAGTACCAAAGGGATAAATTTCAGCTGGAATAAATTTCTGAAAATATACCTATTTAAACTTAGTTTACCCTGGAAATGTTTACATACTTAACTTTTATGACTTTTGTCATATCTCAATTTATTTTGGTGCCCTTTCCTCCTTGTGAAGGCTTTCAAATATAAGACATTCTGAAGAGAAGTAGGGAGTCCACAAATTTTAATTTCAGCGTGTGTGGAGGTCTGGACAACTTATTTTCTACCAGATAATAAATTCATTGTGTAGATTCCCTAATTGTCTTATTTTCCATTACATTTGGAACTAACCTGTAAGTTTAGAATTTCTAGCTTTCATTCAAATGTTAGTGGTTTATCCCAATTTAGATTTTTTCCTTTTTCCTTTGAAAGTAGCAACATATGCATCAGCTTACACCATAAAAATATTGATTTGGATTCTCTATGCTACATACTGTCACTTCTGGTATCATTACTTTCATTCACTAATTCCTAGAAGCAAAATTTCCTACCTTTTTAGAAACATAGCAAGCCATCCACAATGTCACCCAGAGCTGTAATTGTAATTATGGGTAAAAAAATTCGTGGCTTCAAACTAGTTAGATATATTTGAGGATAAACACAAGCATAAATGTGGCACAGTATTAGCCTGATACCCTGTCTCCTGAGTGCCTCCAAACATCTGTGTTGGAAAGAAAGAAGCAAACACACAACCAGGTCCTGGTTTTTCCATCTCTGCACGTGTGCCTCGAGATGACACACCAGGGTATATGCAAACAAATAATGAGAGAATGTTGTGATCAGCACAACCCATTACCCAAATCTCCTGTGGATTCCTGTTGGCAGTTTTGTTATTGACTTGTGCCTCTCCAGCTCTGTGGTCCTGAACAGAAAATCAACTCAAGCCAGAGTTAAGGATAATAATATGTGTTCATTTCTAGGTATTTGAATGAAACTCCTCATCCAGTTTATATTTACTATCTGAAATAGGGAAGGATTGATATCCTCTCACTTTTTTGTGATTTTTAGTCATATACATAGCGACTCTGAATATCTTTTCCAATGGGCAATATTTCACATGCCACAAAGGCTTACATGTTGGTGGTCCACAAATATGTGCACATGGTGTGAAGGGGAGACTGTCCATACTTACCAAAGCAAATTCCTAAGACTGTGGTGAATCAATCTGTACATAACACCTTTCACTGTAAGAGGAAGTATTTATTAATACATCTTTACTATATGCTAAACACTGTGCTGAGTACTGGGATATAATGAGGAGCAGAAATAAACACAATTCCTTCTTGATTCAGCTGAGCATCTTGTGGGAAAGAAAACTTTAATTATATAAGAAAAAACTACATATCTAAGTAAATGCTAAGAAATGAGAGATATTAATTTCTAGTTAATTGGCACAGAGGTGATGGAAGAGTAATTTATGGTGAAGACTCAGCCTCTGCCAAGTTCCTATAGTAAAGAGATTAGAGAAGGGTAGCATGACAATTATAGAGAGCCTAAATCGGGGCATAAACTAAAATGAAGCTGTACAAATAAGAACCAAACAATGTAAGGCACTTATTGTGAGAGAAACAGGAAGTCATGAAGGACACAAGGCTGTGGCTGCAGGGTATAAACAACAGAACTGATATCAGGAGTTGGGTATGGATGAAGACGTGTTTCCTCAAAGAGAGATCTGGCCTTTGTCCCTCATGCCTATCAGTTATCCTGAACTCTTAGAATTTTCAGAATAATAGGAACATCATTGCTACTTATAGGGATACCCCATGGAACTTACCTGATAGGTTATACTAATGGCATGACCTATGATCATATCCTTAGGCCATGTGATATCAGGCTGAAGAGGAATGAAGACTGGAGATGGAGTTCAACCACATGGACAGTCACTCAGTGAACCAAGCCTTTGTAATGAAATGCATCAAGTACTCTGAACTTCCTAGCTGGGCAGTGCATCACACATCTTTAATCCCAGAGACTCAGGAGTCTGAGGCAGGAAGATCACAAGTTTGAGGCCAGAGGCAAATCTATGCAATTTAGTGTGACAATAGGTTTCTGTGTGTTCTGTGGATTTTTGTTCTGTGGATTATTCAGTATGAGAGTAGCTTGAGGAAAATCCTGTGATGGTACATTTTTTTGTGTTGACTTGATTGGGTTATGCTGTCCAGGTAGCTGGTCAAACATTATTCTACATGTTTCTGTGAAGGTGTTTTTTTGATGAGAGTAACATTTAAATAGGTGAACTTGAATAGATTTTCATCTATAATGTGGGTGGGCTTTATCCAATTATTTGAAGACCTTAATAGAAAAAAGACTAACCTCCCCTAACAAGAGAGAATTCTGCCAGAAGACTGTTATTTGGGCTCAGGCTGCAGCTAATCACTAAGTCTTTGGCATGATTGGCTATCCTACAGATTTTGGACTTGCCAAATCTCTTTAATTGTGTCAGCTAATTCCTTAGTTTCTTTCTTGTTTGTTTATTCTCTGTCTGTCTGTCTGTCTGTCTGTCTGTCTGTCTGTCTCTCTCTCTCTGTGTGTGTGTGTGTGTGTGTGTGTGTGTGTGTGTGTGTAAATACCCTGTTGTTCTGCTTCTCTGGAGAGCCCCAAATAACAAACCTACCAAGCTTGCTGTTGGTGTCAGAGGTGAGGATGCTCTGCGTGGACTTTCCCTCTAACTTTGAGCACCTTCTCTTGTTTTAGGGGGGATCAGAAGTCTTGGGTAGACTTGGCAGCCTGGAAGACTGTGTCCTTAACTTTGCAGTTTGGCTAGCACTGGATAACAAGTTAAAAGGAACTCCTATAGTCTTGGGGAAGATATGGTTAGGGAATAAATGGACAGAAATAAATGGATTTGAAAGATAGTTGTTAGGTAAATTCAAGAGGAGCCAGTAGGGAGAGTGAAGGAGGTCAAGATGAAATACTCATTAAGTCAAAGATTGTATAAATGTTCTCATAGGATCGTCAGTGCAGTACACTAGTTTGCAAGGAATAAAATTAACTTGGATAACAGGAGTATAATTTTTTGTAATTGGCCACAACAAGATCTTTGCAAGAAACCAATCATTTTGGTGGAGAAGTGAATTTAACATCAAAAATTTATGGGAAGAGTAATGTAGACAAGAGTTAGACCCCTTGTTGTCCCCCTATTGATGTCACCCTCCTACCCTTCTCAGCAAGTTAGACAGCCAGCTTACTTCAGCTGATTCAGGATGAACAAATAGTCACAAGAACATACTTCATACTTTTAGGAAGTTCTCAACTATGCTAGCTAGAGGAAACTGCTAAGGACAAACAATGTTTCTATGAAATTTGTAAGACATTTGAAAGTACAAATGGGGAGATTTGCATTTTCCTGGAGGGGAACTAAAAGTAGAGATAGAAGAGATAGAGGATAGAAATACAAAGAATCCAGGAGGTTTCTGTAAAGCACATACTGAGGGTATAGGAGCCATCCTCTACTCTTCTGAGATGGCTTTTGTCAATGTGCTTGGTGGGGACACATGATCTGAACTCCCTGTTTACTTGCCCTTGTGCCTTGCTTTTCTCTTTGCTCTCCTGCCAACCTTCCATATTCCCGAGTAATGAGCTGATTAAATACCTCGTTGTGGTGTTCAGAGTATTTCTTGTCAATATTTTAATAAGTGAGATAATAACTGGAATAGGCAGAAAGTTGATAATACCTACTTCCTTGGGCAGAGGGAAGCTCTACTGGCATCATTTGTTTGAACCCTTTGTCAAATTGCATCTGCTTTTGAAGGACACGCTAAATAGGCAAGTAGTATCATGAATTATTCAGATTCTGCTCTCTCCATAAATTCAGAATATGTGGTGCCATATTTTATGGGTCAGAAAAAAATGTGCTCCCCACATTCATTATAATTACATTATCTATGTTTTTACTTATTTTAGCCTATCAAGTTATGGATGGTAAAACACAATAAGAGGGTTCAGGAAGGCCATTGCCTTCCAGAGTTGATGCATTTAATTATTTTTCAGGAAAAAGAGAGAGAGAGAGAGAGAGAGAGAGAGAGAGAGGAGAGACATCAAGACATCAAGACATATCCAATTCCAGTTGGAGAACAGAATAACTATTTGTAATAACGTAAAAATGACTCTAAAATGAGAGATAAGAGATTGACTTCTAATTTTAATTTTTCATACCCTCCATTAACAGCACTGGTGTCCAGCTGCTGTTACAGCTACAGAAAATTCTATAGCTCGACCCCCAGCTTTAGTCCATGATGCTCGATCCAGTCATATCTGAACCCCACTCCAAAGGATCTAGATCATTTCTCATATAATAGTCTCACTCTTATTTCAAACTGAAAAATAGCTGAAAGGAAAAATTCTGGCAAGTAAATTGAATTCAAATAATGTTAAATATATGTTTCACACTTAAAATTGCCTTAATGATGGTAAGAATTTTTATGAAGGTTAGTTTGGGAAATATCTGAAGTATAATTTTTAACCATGCCTATATCAAGCAAATTTCTTTATGGAAAATGCTGAATATATTAAGAATTTTAAGTGTGTCTAAATTCAGAGGTAAAATAATGCACATGTTGGCATTTTAAAATTGTTTATCATTTAGAGATTACATAAGTAGGTTGTACTATTTAACACTTATTTCCGAATTCTTACAAACACATATAATAAATTGATTCTCTGGTCTTGTAAAATTCTATTTAACATGTATTCCACTAATGTAGCTCGTATATTTCTGGGTTATTGTGAAGAAATAAGGGAGCCTCAGCTATCTATTATAAATACCAAATGATATTTAAAGCTTTCTTCATCTTTATTTTCAAAGTAGTTTTCTGATAAGAAAATATCATAATGACCTACCTGCTTCTTTAAACTTAAGCATGCTTCCTGTGAAAATAAGACATCAGTTATCATTTAAACAGGGGGATTAAATGTTCCTTGATCATCTTAAGAACTGTTCTAAGAAGGAAATACTTTCACTGCACCATTTTGGGAATCTGGTAACTATAGCTTAAAAGTATTAGAAGTGCTGCAGAAATGGATGTGTAGTTACTCAGAACATTTTAAAAATATATAATTGAGAGCATTTTGAACTTTTAAAAACCTTTAAAATACAAAATGCACCTATAGAAGTAAATTATTTGAACTGTTATAAGGTTAGCTTTCTTCTTGTGTAAAAATGTTAAGGTGACATTTTCACAAAAATGGAGATTTGAATTGGAACACCGTGAATTTTTCAGGTTTGAGGGACGTGGGGAAATGATAATTATGACTATAAGGCTTTCTAAAGACAGGAGTGGCTTGGATTTAGCTCAGTTGGTAGAATGCTGCGCTGCAGTCTCTGAGGTTCCGAGTTCAATTCCCAGCACCCCCAAAATGGGAGAAGGGCCTGGCAATCCACTCCTAGGGCAATCTTGAAATAGTCAGCCACTGAAAACCCTATGAGGGTCACTATGAGTTGGACAGGATTCGACGGCACCTAACAACAACAACAACAAAGACAGGAGTGTCTTTTGTTCTTTCAGTGTGCACTGTAGTCTTGCCTGTACAAACTGGCAACCAGTTGGTATCAGGGCATTGGCTCATTAAAAGAAAATAAACCTAACCCATCTAGGCAAGCTTGTACTTTGTAAAACAGGGGCATATAATATTAATATTGTGAATATTAATATTCACTAAGCAGAATATGGAAAAATTTCCAAGTACAAACTTTGAATGTATTGGCAAACACATTAAGCAATTTTGCTTCTCATGTCTTTTAGAAAGCATTTTCTAAGTCAAACAGCACTAAAAACATGTTAGCTACTATCATTTGAGGTTTTTTTTTTTTTTTTTTTTTTTGGTGGTACAGGAGGTTGAACCCAGGTTGAACCCTTGTGCTTGCATGCTTTGCAAGTGCTGGACCACTGAGCTGCACCCCCAGTCCATTTTTTTCTGTTTTTACTTCTTAAGACAGGGTCTTGCTAAATTATGCAGACTGCCTTTGGTCTTGAACTTGCAATCCTCCTGCCTCTGCATCCCGAGTAGCTGGGATCACAGGCGTGCGCCACCATGCCTAGCTCGATCATTAGAGTCTTAAATTCTAGAGTGCCCTTAGCATCACAAATTGCTCAAATAATTCTGTGAAGTAGTTGTAAAGTTAATAATCTAGCTTAATACCTTCATCTAATAGATGAGGAAATTAGCCCTGAGAGGTTATCAGACTTTACTTCCTGAATGAAGTTCACACTGCAAGTCAGAAGGAAATGACATCAAAATTAGCCTTTTTGACATTTATTTTATGATAATTTTCATATTATCACTAACATTGATTTTTGGAATATTATTTCTTGACCTAAGTCTCTGGTCTTATTGTCATAACCTGCCCTGGCTCCATGTATTGCTACTTGTCTGTGTGCCATCACAGTAAGGATAAAAGTGACAGTGATATTTTGAAGTCATACTGTGTCTCAATTAAGTAATGAGCAGAGAGAGGCCAAGTGATTTGCCAAGGTCTGGTTACAAAGGTAGGACTGGAGCTGGTTTTGTTGACTCTGGGATCATGATAAAAGTTAGGGTCAAACCTCAACAACATCAGAGATGTGGAGGAGATAGCAGAACTGAGAAGTAGTATCAGTAATGGGAGGGCATAGTTACATTTTGATCTTGAGGACTTAGAAATAAGAGAACACAATGGTTGTATTTCTTGCAGATCTTTATGTTTTGTTCAGCTCAATTTTGTTCTGTTATCATATAGGACCTTCTTCCTAAAGGACAGACTCACGTGACATAGGAGATGCACAATTAGTTTAAGACATTCATGATGTATCTATTTCCTTTTCCCAGTGATAAGATTAGTGATTATGTGACCCAGATCTGGCCAATAAGATATAAATAGATATCTTCTAGAAAAAATTACTGTACTCAGCAAAAGAGAGAGAAATATAAAAAGAAAGTTCCCTGACCCTCTTCTTTTGCTTTGAGCACACTTGTGTAATGATGTGATATTTGGAAATGTAGGTCTTCTCTGATCATAAGAGAAAATTCAGAGAATCTTGAAGTAGTTTAACTTTTAAGATGGCAGCTTCTTTCTGGTAACATTTATATCGTGGCTTTAGCTATTAAGCAGGTTTCTCCCTCACCCTGGAGTGATGGTATTAATGTTTGCTATTGCTATTTCTTGAATGTTTCAACATATCTTGTGTGTTCTTTATCTTTGTCTATATTTCTGTAAATAGTTCATTAAAAACTGCAGGTGAAGATGTTGCCTCTTTCAGAACATCACTAAACTATTAGTGTGATTAATACAGAAAGACCATTCCTCAAAACCATTCATACGCAACTACATAAGAAATGATAACTTCTTGTAGAAATGGGCCAAATAGATATGGGAAACTGCAGAGTTGCTGTGTAAAAGTGCAGTAGGAATTATGATGTTGGATCTTTGGCTCTGCCCAAGACGTGTATGGGGTATGTATGCCAGCCTTCTTAATTTCCTCCACAATGTTTTCAGATGAGTATGTTTATATGGTATGTTATGTAACAGATTTTTGAAGCTACTGGGGGATTCAGAGATATTATATTGTCCATAAAACATAACCTCACATATCAAATTAAATTCCTTACTAGGTATATTATCACAGAGTATCTATGAAAAGTGTGTTTTACATTGATTGGTCTGACGAATTCATATAAATACATTGCCTTCCTTTCCTTTCATTCTTTTTCCTCCTTTCCTTCTTTTCTCACTTCCTCTCTCCTTTCTTTCTAACATCTCTTCTTTCTTCCCTACACATATTTATTGTTCATCACAATTACCCAGGTCATGTTCCAGTTTAATGGGACATAGTCCGTTATCCTATAATTCTCTGGCCATGCCTGTTGACTCACGTGGTGCCAGGGTTATAGAGATCAGGGTTTTAGGATGATATAGCAGGTGAGACAGGATCTCACATCTCACTTATTCCAGGAGTATAAGACCTAGAGGAAAGGAAGCTTCAGATGATGGTACATGGTTTATGGACCTCTAAATAGAGCAATGTGACCAGTCCTCCTTTTCTTATGAAACTTTTATTATCCTAATTTTAGCTATGGGAGAAAACTTAAGGCCTTATTACAAAGTATTTAGGACATCTTCATCCATAATTTCTGGTCAGGTTTTGAAAACAAAAACAGGAATGATGGACATGAATATGGAGATAGGGCTGCAGGGCTGTGCTTCGTCCTACATCTCTGGAAGCAGATTGAACACATTTTTTCACATATTTCCTACATTTCTCTGAATGCTAATTAGAATTCTGTCCTCCTTGACTTTTATATATTCATTATATATTTAAATTATGATTCTTTATTTTGGTTTATTCATTCCTTTATCTATGAGCAAATACATATTTTATGGTTAGCTATTTAACTATTTTCTTAGCTCTTTCTGGAGTTACAGATGAAAATTATAGGAAAGATCTGTGTGTTTCTGAACTCCGAAGTGTTTCTAGATTATGCTTCTTGTACTTTCACATTGTCTATTCAGCCTTCACGAAGAACATACTTACAGGCATTATTAGAATACAGGCATAAAAATATTTAATGAAAAGAAATATTTTAATGTTTCCCATCTCCTAGAATTTGAGTATTGTGTTGTTCCAACTATGTAACAAATGATGAGTACGTGTAATTAAAAAATATACAATGCTCTACCATTCAGAAGGAAGTATTGGACCAAAAAGCATTTATGGGAAAGTCCAGTGAAACCACTTTAAAAACTTTGAAAGAAGTGTGGGATGTGTTGATTGTCATCTTGAGACAAAGAATTGCTGAACCTTGTCAAGATTTAAGCCCAGCCAACTACCTTTCAGCTTTTCAGTTTCAGAATTTGATTTTGCATTCACCACAGTATCTTGGCATTTGAAGCTCTGTCAAACTAAACAGTTCTGTTTCAGACACATGTTTTGAAAAGCCTCACAGACTCTCCCTTTGCACATACAGTATATCTTTTAAATAATATAACCTTGAAACAGCATTGAGCTATTATTTTCATAAAAGGAAAACTAGAAACCAGTGAAGCTTACATATCTGCTGTCTTCACAGGAAAAAGAAATACGTTCCTTTATTTTCACACTGCAATACAGTTCTGTCGTTTTGAGACTATAAACATGGCATTTATGTGTTTACTTTTTGCAAATACTTCAGAGCCAAAATATGAGTTTATTTCATATCTTTTTTATTGGTAACTGTTAATGTACAACTTAATGTGCCTCATTATGACATTTCCATATTTCATTGTATATTGCTCATTTTCACTTCTCCTGTACCCACTTATTTCTCACCAAACCATAAAGCAAATATTTTTATTGTAAAAAAAAATCCCAACCAAACCAAAACAACACTAGTGCAAACATGTTACTACTCTTTGCAGGACAAAATTACAATGGATATTACTGGTGTTATATTAACTCAATAACAACACAGAGCTCACTTCAGAGTATGATTGTACATAAAATGCAGAGTGTGGAGTACAGGGGTCAGTCAATACCACTGAAATTTTCTTTTTGTTACTACGTGCTACTATCTACATTTGTATTTTAATATTAAACTCTTTATAATTAACTATTTTATATATAAAAGTAGGTTTCTTACCAGATGCATTATAAAACAAGGCTTACAAAAAGTCTGTTTTGTGGTAATTGATGCAGCCAATTCATGTGAAGTACATTTCTTTCATTCCCTCCACATTTGCTTTTTTAAAACTCTTCTCTTTCCTTCAATTTTTCCTTCTGTCTCTCCCTTACTTGGGCTGGGGTTTAGCTCAGTTGGTAGAGTGCTGCCCTGCACTCTCTGAGGACCTGGTTTCAATCTGCAGCACCACAAAAATGGGAGGACGTGGCAATCCACTCCCGAAGAAGCAATCCCAAACTGACTATGATTTGGACTTGACTCAGTGGCACCTACCAACTCCCTGGCTTCCTTCTCCTTCAGTTTATCCTTTCCCATACATGTTTATGATGCCATATTCCAGTTTCAAAGGAAAGGGATCTAGTGATCTGCAATGCGCAGGGGACGATTATGACTCATCCCACAGGTCCTAGGGCTTCAGAGATCTGAATTTAGAGATTTTATATGCAAAATGTAAAAATCCCATTTTTATTCTCTATTTATTTCCATGATAAGTACATATGAATCATTCCTCCCTGGTGAGGTAAATGACCCTTAGCTTTTCATGTTCTCTGTACATATTACTGAATGTACTGAACTGAATTCTAGGGATGCTGCTTGGAATTCTGCATCTAAAACTTTCTTGCTTAATTAGAAATTTGGTCAGGGAGCTGGGCACTGTGGTGCAAGTTTGTAATCTCAGCTACTTGGGAGGCCAAGGCAGGAGGATTGTGAGTTCAAGGCCAAAAGAAGCCTGTGCAACTTAGAGGGACCCTGTCTCAAACTAAAAAATTAAAAAGGGGCTGGAAGTGAATCTCAGTGGTGGAACAATTGCCTAAAGTGCATGAGGCACTGAGTTCAATCCCCAGTACTGCCCACCATCTTTTAAATCAAAGCAATAACATACATTCGACAGGACACAGTTGTGAACTTGGAAGGGTTTTCTAGTCTAAATTTTGCACATTTCTATTTTGGCCCTGGTGATGCTACATGTTTCTACTTAATATACAATAGAAATAAACACTTTTTCAGGATTAACAGTGATCCATGCCATCATCTCATAGATAATACTGTAGGTATTATTTATTAATAAGGAATGTTTTATCTACAACAACAATTACAAAAAAAATCAATTCAGAGAAAGAACACAGGGAAATAGCATCCCCAAATCTGACATAGTCCATTATTCCTACGACAGACTTATGAGGTCACTTACAAGGCTAGATAAATTATCTTACTTCATTTAATTTGTATGTAGTCAGACTAATATTTACAACCTTAAAATTGTAGACATCTGCTTTCAAGTCTATATGTATTTCACTGTATTTTGCTATCCCTAACATTGATATAATCCTTCTATTGCTCAAAACTGGGAAATAACATTTATATATTTATGCATTTGTTTATTTGTTCAGTTAATATTTACTGAGTACTTATTATGTGCCAGGCATGAGATTAGATTTATAAGAGATGCACAATGAATGCAGTAGCATGATATAATTGAGAAAGTATCGGAATCAGGCAAATTTAGGTTGAATTACCATTTTTATTATAGAAGCTCAAGCAAGTAGTGGTAATGTCATGCACAGACACAAATATAATAAAATTTCAAATGTAGCACATTTTAGGCATGACATAAATATGACAAAGAATAAGTGTTTAGAATTTGTTAGAGGAGAACCTTATAGTGTGTTTGTGTGCAATTGTTTGCATGTATGTATATTTACACTAAATTATTTTACATCTCTATAGGGTTTAGCTCAGTTAGTAGAGTGCTGCTCTGTGCTCTCTGAGGCCTTGCATTTGATCCCTAGCCTAGCAGGAAGTGGGAGAAGGACAAGGTAGCCCATTCCCAAAACAATCAGCCATTGAAAACCCTATGAATACCATAGAAGCACTAACATAGTGCTGGGCATGGCACAGTGTCATGGAGTGTTTTGTTCTGTTGTATATAGGGTTGCTGTGAGATGGACCTGATTTGACAGAACATAACGAAAACAACTATATGTCTACCTATAGTATAGTCAGTCTGAGAAAGATACCTATGTCCTTTAAAGTCCACTTGGAATCCTCAAGTTGCCTAGAATATTTCTACAATATTGTCAGTCTTTAAAATAAAATTGCTAAAACATTTAGTAACATAGAATAATCCTATTCCAACATATTTCTTTGTTTAACTTTACTTTTTATACTGGGATATACATTTTATAAATGTGTTTGAATGGAATACAAATATTCCTAACTTGTTAAACAGTTTATTGAACAAGGTTTATCCTCTTCTTTTAAAGATACTAACCTCATTGTTTTATATCATATCTATCAAATAATAGGAAATCAAGGAGAAAAGGTATAAATTCACTTGGAAACATTAATCTATTTTATCCCTTTGTTCTTTGTCATTGCTCCATGTGCTGTTTTTCCTTAACAAATCTCAGTGTTACACTGAGTGTGTTTTCCTACTGAGGTTGCAGACTGGCAGCTGGAGGGCCACAGATGTATTTTGTTTGATTCATACAATATTGGCCTACTTGTGGTTGTTGTTGTTAGGTGCCATTGAGTCCTACTCGACTTATAGGGACCCTCATAGGGTTTTCAATGGCTGATTGTTTCAGGATTGCCTTGGGAGTGGATTGCCATGTCCTTCTCCCATTTTTGCGGTTCTGGGAATAGAACTAGGGACCTCAGAGACTGCAGAGTAGTGCTCTAGTGACTGAGCAACTACACAGCATTTGTATTTATTTTTAATTAGGACTAACTGGAAGAAATCACTTCATATGTATATATGTGATATCTCTTGAAAAAATATCAGAAGAGCTAGGTATGGTGGTGCCTGCCTTCAATTCCAGCAACTTGGGAGGCAGAGGCAGGAGGATCACAAGTTCAAGGCCAGAGGCAGCCTACATAATTTAGCATGACTCTGTCTCAAAATACAAAATATGTAGGCTGTTAGTATGGCCGAGTGGTTAAATGTTTGCAAAAAGCATTCATGAGGCCCCACGTTCAATTCCCCAGTATTGCAAAAATAAGTAAATTAATAAATAAACAAACAGAAGGTGTGGTATCAGTGGATATTTCTCCAAATATAGTACTTATTGGCTGTTGAAATCTCCCTGTAACTCATCACAGTCTGCACCTTTGTATTTTGTACCATAGTACTGAGGACAGCTGCCAATTTTTATTTAGTAAGTACTTGTACTATCATTTTTCTTATTATTGAGAAAAAGGGAAATGAAATATTTCATATAGTCCTGCTTTGATCTTATAAAATTCTAAAATTCCATATTTATATTATTGGCCTTACTCTAAAATTCTATGATTTAGGACCTCATTTTGTTTGGATTTGTTAGTTCAGTATAATGAAAAAAATCAAATACTTTTAGAGTCTGACAGAACTGGGTTCAGATCCAAGTTTGCCATTTACCGGGTATGTGGAGTATATAAATTAAATCCAATGACAACTTTGCCCAGCATTTAAAGTCTCTAAAAGAATTAAAGATATTTATGTACTTTTAAAGAAATTTAAAAGTACTTAACTGAATTAAGATTATGGATGTTTGTGAACAATAAATGAGACAATGTTTGTATAATACCCTTAGGGAAAAGTAAGCATTGCATATATATTTGCTACTGCCCTTCAGCAATGGGATGGTTTTCTTTGGGGGACACAAATATGTTTTGACTTCTCAGCATCATAAGAAAGATCAGTTCTATACCATCTTCCTCAGGCCTTAACATAGAACTAGCAATCAATGGAGACTTGTTGAGGAGCCCAAATATGAACACATTGCTACTACTAACTTACTTAGGAAACATAAAAAGTTGCCTCTATGCACTTTTCCTTGTTTGTTTGTTTGTTTGTTTATTCTTGTGGTACTAGGGAGTTGAACCAGGGCCTCACACATGACAGACAACCATGCCACCACTGAGCTGTACCCCTACCCCTTTTTACTTTATATTTTGAGACAGTGTTTCATTAAATTGCACAGACTGCCTGTGCCTTAGAACCTGTGATCTTTTTGCCTCATCCTCTGGAGAGTTGCTGTGATTACTGGCGTGGGCCACTCTGTCCAGCTAATCCTTTCATTTTAAACATGTGTCTTCTGACAAAAACACATTATTGAAAATAAAAGCTTTGTAGTTACTTATACCCCATCCTTCTCAAATTTAATTAAAATATATTTCGACCTTATTTTTTCTACTTATATCGTAGAAAAATATCTGTGCAATTATCTGTGCAATTATCTGATAATTACTATAAATACATTGTGCAAGATGCTCTTTATTTCCTTACGATTTTAATAGATGTATGGTAAAACTGAAGTTTAAAATACTTCCATTTTATTTTTAGAATTATATGTTCTGTGAGACAAAACTTTTTTTAACAATATAAATTTATGATGCCATAATGAAAGTTTCTTTCTTCTGAATAAGAGGGGCAATGCTTCTCTCAGTTTGACTAAACTTTAGACAGATTTCTTCATGACTCAAGGACCCTGCCATTTTTTCCCTTGGAGCATTTACTTTAGAAAACTCCTAATTGTAAATTCTTTCTCTGTCCCTATGGAACATACATAAATCTTCTCTCAGCCTCTTGCCAGTGTGTCTTTTTGAAGGACCCGCAGCCATCTCTTTGAAATATTAACATTGAAAAAAGCTTCCCTCTCTCCCAGTCTCTGGGGGAGGTAAGGAGCCTAACTTCTATAAGCTCCAGTTGCAAACACAGATGGCCAAACCACAGAGAAAAAAATTGGCAAATTTAAAAATAACTCCATGTACTCCACGTATTCTGTTACCTAGCCAGGCCTGTTTTGCCTGCTGCACAGTGTGCCTGTCACTGGAACAATGAATTTTGCAAAAATTGAAGAGTTTATTTGCAAATTGTCCAAGCATGGAGACAAGAGACAAATGTTTCAATTCCTCCTCTCTGAGAATAGAGTTTAAGGATACTTATAGACTAGAGCAGCAAGGTGAGAGGTGATTGGAGGTTTGTTTTTGTTATTGTTAGGTGCTGTCAAGTAGAGTTTGACCCTGTGACTTTATGTACGACAGACAAAACACTCTAGACACTGCCATGGTCATCATTATATAAGTGCTTCTCTGCAATTCATAGGGTTCTCAATGGCAAATTGTTTTGTGAGTGGGTTGCCAGGTCCTTCTCCCTCGCCTGCAGCACCTGGTATTCCCAGGTGGTCTCCCATCCAAGGACTCACCAGGCCCACCTTGCTTAGCTTCCAAGATCAGGCAAAATCAGATGCCACGTCTTCATGGCTCTTCATGGGGTATGTGTCCAGAAAATGGCAGCGTTAGCATGATCTGAAGGTGGAATTTTCTGAGTCCTGATGTCAAAATGTCACTCATCTGACATTTGCACAGGTCCAACTGAAGAGTCAGAGATTTTATAGACGTGGCCTTCAAGCCTCTGGAAAAGAATGTAGGAAACTGTTATATCAGAGGTGTGGTCTACATAAAAACTACTAGGCAATTAATCATACATTGCTCAGCCCTAGGATCTTCAAAACCAGTGATTTTTAAAGTCAAGTACAAAAAAATAACTAAAAGCAAATTAAGTTAGAAGGCTTATTCAGATTTTCCCTCAGTTTTAATTCTGTTGACTAACTCTCTAATTTCTAATACCTTTCCACTAGCTCATCTATTGCTTATAAATACTCCCATTTTTTGTTTACATAGAGGAGTTGAGTTCCATCTCCTTCTGCCATTGCTAACTGAAAGAAGTCTTTCTTTGTTGTTCAACTTTGTTGTAGTTTGCCACTTTGACATCATATTGATAACTCAAAGCCAAATATGATGATTGTTTCCGAGAACGTTTTGTTCTATACCATTTTCTGAATTATATGTCATCAACAATATTTTGAATGGCTTTTGATTTCCTTATGTCAAGGTTTCAATCTTAATTTTATTTTGTTCTGCTGGATTTTTTTTTCTGGATAGCAAATTAAGTGTTCTGGAAAATTGTTGGGAAGAAATGTTTATTTTGTCAATTTCATTTGTCACTGTGGGATCGTGATTGCATTGATGGAGACCCAAAGAGAGAGATTTTTAAGTAGTAAAGGTAATAGAAAGTTATGGAGATTGTTAATCAAACAGGAGGTAACACAGAACTTTCTCAGAAAGGAGCAACATCCTGCATTTCCTTTACAGATGTAAGTAGCTGTACCTAATAATCTCTGTTGCCCAGTGGAGAGGATGTAGAAGGCTCTACTGAATATTCAGTTTTTGGGGTTTTCTTTCTTTTTTAAAAAAGAATCTGTCTGACATTTTCTAACTTCTGACTATTTTACAGCAGGAGCCTCTCATATGCTTATTCTTCAGGGAAAAATAAATATTGCAAAGAAAAGCCCTCTTTATTTACTACAGCATTATGTGACATGAAGTTTAACTTCTTACAGAATCCCTCTGTAGGTCCAGTATCCAACCAATCTATTCCTGCACCTACTTAGGAAAACACCCCACAGAATAATGTTTAGTAGTAACCTGACACTTGACAAGTACACATTCCAAGCAAGTTATAGACTGACTTCAATACTGAGAAATCAATATGTATTTTAACTTTTGGCATTTTGAGCATCTTCCCTTATCCAGGGATATTGAAACATCTTAGTTAAGAATTCTTCTTGTTGTTAGTTGCCATCAAGTCAGTGCCTAACTCATAGCGACCCTATGCACACAGATGAAACACTATTGATAGTGCTTTTCTGCTATTCATAGGGTTTTCAATGGCTGATTTTTTTTTTTTTTGGTGGGGGTGGGGGAAGATGGGTTGCTGGTTCCTTCTCCCAAGTTAAGAATTAAACATGAGGAAATATCTCAAATTGAATAAGTGCTTGGGGTAGGCCAACTGTCTTTATCTTCAGTTTCTCTGCAACCTACCCCCTGCCCTAGCGCAGCTTGGCTATGAATGCTTCTATTCAGCCTTTAAAAAGAAGGAAAATTTGTTATTTGCAACAACATAGATGCATCTAGACAGCATTGTGCTAAATGAAATAAAGCAGCCACAGAGAGAAAAACAAAAACCCTACATGTTATGAATTACAAATAGAAGTGAAAAAAAAATTGAAATCCTAGAAGTATAGGAATGATGCAGAAGGTGGTGGTCGGGGGGGAGTGTCAAATGTTAAAGGGTATGGAGTTCAGTTGGACAGGAGGACTAAGTCATAGTTATCTATTGCAGAACACGAATTTTATATTCAAAAATAATGTATTATGCATTTAAAAATTGCTAAAAGAAGTGCATTTAAATGTTTTCACAACAAATAACTATATGAGGTGATATATGTTAATTAGCTTGACTGAAACATTTCACAAGTCATACACATAACACCACATTGTACCCCATAAAAATATATAATTATTATCAATTAAAAGTAAAAGGAAAGCTGGGTGTGGTGATGCACACCTGTAATCCCAGCAACTCAGGAGGTGGAAGCAGGACAATTGCAAGTTTGAGGCCAGAGGCAGCCTGCCTAATTTAGTGAGAATCTGTCTCAAGATAAAGAATAAAAAAGTGAAGGCTTGGGGTGCAGCTCAGTGATAGAGTGCTTGCAAGGAGGTGCAAAGCCCTGGGCTCAGTGCCCTAGTACTGCAATAAATAAATAACTTAATAAATAAAAATTAAAATAAATAAAATGAGAAATAAAGAAGAAGGGGCACCAGACAATTTTTTCTTTCTCTCTTCCTATCCTGTTAAGATTCAGTAAGAAGGTAATCATCCACAAGCCATGTAGAGAGAATTCACCAGGAAACTTGATAGTGGACTTCTCAATCTCGAGAGCCATGAAAAAAATAAATGTCTATTTAATGCCTCCACTGTGGGTATATTGCTATAGCAGATGATCAGACTAAGACAGTAACCAATAACTGAGCCTGGTGGACATGCTAGAGCTAGATCATTTCTCCCTGGAGCAAGCGGGACTTCTCTAATGAGCAATCCTTTTTTGTTCTTATTGATTCCCTAGCAACTTGTACTAGATTTTCTGAGTTGTGCCCTTTCAATCCTCCTCCTCCTTTATTCTACTTCTTCTTTCATAAGCATCAGACCTCCAGCATGGTCAAGAGATTCACCCTGCCTATCATTTCTTATCTTTCTCTCCTTTGGCCTTATCAGATTTATCCTTGCATCAGACTCTTATACCTCCATCTGACCATCTGTTTCCAGGAGAACCTGGACTGACACAGAAGTCAGTAGAAAGATGACAACTGCAAAATGCTTAATCATAACTTTCAACCTTAAAGTAGATTCTAGGCAGTTTTCTGAAAACAAAGACAATATTGATTTTTCTACTGATATTTCTTTGATGAGATTCTTTATTACTGATTCGATCTTGTTACCTGTTCTTGGTCTTTTTTTTTTTTTTTCATTTCTTTTTTCTTTCTCCTTTCCTTTCCTTTTTTCCCCCCAATACTGCAAGGTTGAACACAGGGCATGGCACGTGCTAGGCAAGTGTTCTACCACTGAGCCACATTGCCAGCCCCTGCCTTTTATAAAATTTTTAATTTTGAGACAGTCTTGCTAAGTTGCATAGGCTGCCTCTGGCTTCGTGCTTGTGATCTTCCTGTCTCAGCCTCCAGAGTCACTGGTGTTACAAGGATATACCATGGTTCTAGACTTTGTTCAGGTTCTGGGATTACAAGGATGTACCACGGAACCACACTTTGTTCAGGTTTTCTGTTTTTTTGTTTTTTTTTTCCATAATTCAGTCTTGTTAAGGTTAAAATCCTGATATTTTATAGTGTCTAGAAATTTGTCCATTCCTTCTAAATTACCAATTTTTTGGCTTATAGTTGTTTATATTTATTAAAACAATATATTTTGAAAATATAACATTACAAAGTAAAGAAAGTTATTAATGTGTATAATTATGTACCAGAAAACAAGTATTTTGTTTAATTTTTATTTTAATGTGCAATAATGTATTAATATAAAGTTAATTTTTAAATCTTGTTTATACTTACATTTTAATTTCTAGAAATGACCGTTGTTGTTGTTAGGTGCCATTGAGTTGCTGTCCTAATCACAGGGCCCCTATGTTTAACAGCAGAAACACTATTGTCAGTGCTTCTCTACTACTCATAGAGTTTTCAATGGCTGATTTAAAAAAAAATTTTTTATTGTAATTTTTTTGGGTGGGCTTCCAGGTCCATCTCCCAAGCCTATAGCACCTGGTGTTCCCAGGTAGTCTCCCATCTGAGTACTAACGAGGACCAACCCTGCTGAGCTTCTGAGATCTGACAGGATTGGTCACCACAATGGTATGGCTGCAGGCATTAGAAGTGATTATGTTTCTGAAAATAATTTTTAAACAGAAATATGTTTAGCAGTATAATAGCACAATTTAAGTCAAAAAATTGTGTCAACAAGAATTTAATTTTAATTGTCTTAAACACTGCTCATTTCAGGACTAAATAATGTCCTGGTTTAGACAATAAACAGTGTAGTCACACAATCTATAAGTACAAATCATGGTCAAATTGCCCATTTGTGTAAAAGGGCAATAAAATTCCAAAGTTACTCATCAGTAAGGACAAACTGTTTTATTTTGTGGCAACAAGACCCCCAATATTTACTAGCTTATTTCATAATACAAAATAATTTCTTCCCATTTTCCCTTTCCTTAATTTCATCCTTACTTTCCATCCTTCAAATATGAATCAATTATTTATTTTATTCGTTGTCTTGTTCTCTGAGGTATAAAGATACAGAACCAGCAATCTTATAAGAACTTCCTACAACCAAGCTCTAAACATAAAAATGTAAAAAAGTCTCCCAACACAGTACATACTGGAGGTTACAAATAAATTATTATAGAGTTATTAAAAATAATTTTTTGCTGGGCATGGTGACACATACCTATACTCCCAGTGACTTGGGAGGCTGAGGCAGGAGGATCATGAGTTTGAGGCCAGAGGCAGCCTGGGCACTTATCAAGACCCTATTTCAAAATAAAAAATCAAAAGGAGGTGCTGCTCAATAATAGAGTGCTTACTTACTGTTTGTGAGGCCCTGGGCTCAATCCCAAGCATCACACACACACACACACACACACACACACACACACACACACACACACCTGAAAAGCTATTTTATTCTGGAGAAAATTCTGGCACAAAGAGAAGTGGAAAAACTGAAAAACAAACAAACAACAAAAAGAATAATAAGTAAAAACAATAATGAATAAGTAAAAACTAAAGTTATAAAACTTGACTTCTTAATAATTACTTGTTGTTGTTGTTAGGTGCCGTCGGGTCGGTATCCAACTCATAGCGACCCTCTGTTCAACAGGGGAAACACTATTGTCAGTGCTTCTCTGCTGTTCATAGGGTTTTCAATGGCAGTTTGAGTTTTGGGAGGGGGTTGCCAGGTCCTTCTCCCAAGCCTACAGCTTCTGGTGTTCCCAGGCGGTCTCCCATCCAGGTACTAACCAGGCCCGACCCTGCTTAGCTTCCGAGATCTGACGGGATCGGATGCCACAGGGCTACCGCTGCAGGCTAATAATTACTATCTGTTGGTATATGACCACTGAAAGGTAACATTTTAACACAAAGTTTAAGGAGTTGAAGAGCCTACATATATTTTTTATCAGGATAAGCTTTCAAACCAGAGTTAATTGGAATAAAATTTGGAATAGAGTTAATTTGGAATATGAAACTAACAGAGTTTCCTGATGGATAAATTGATCAAATAATAAAATTCCCACTTCCTAACATAAATATTGGCTGTGGAAAGAGCAAGTTTTGTAGTAGGAGAAGAGATTAGGAATGTAGACTCTAGAAGACCAATGTAGGCAGTTATATTTATGTGCTTGAAGTTTAGGCATATGGCTGTCTAGATCTAGATATAAATGTTGAAGTGGTTTTCCTAGTTGTTGTTGTTGTTGTTGTTAGGTGCCATCAAGTCGAGTCCGACTCATAGCGACCCTATGTACAGCAGATCGAAACATTTCCTGATAGGTTTTCCTAGAAATGATATTTAAAGTCAAGAACCTGGATGAGACGATCTAAGGAATATATAAAGCAAAAGAATACCAATATTTACTAAGTGAACCTAACGCATATGGCAGTTGAAGCAATTGGGAGTTAACAATAAAAGAGGCTCAGAAAGGAAGAGAATGAGAAAGAAGGAAAAGTGGAAGAATACAATATCCTAGAAGCCAGGTGTGTGTTTCAGGAACAATACAGAACTGCAAATGCTACTGACAAATCAATGTGCTCTGAACATTGACTGTTGGAATTAGCATCCTGGAGTCCCTAGTGATCTTGGCATGTGTAGGTGCAATGGGATACTGGGGACTATGTTCTTTCATGCTAGGTTCAAGACAAAACGGAAGAAGAAAAATTAAAAATAATGGTTATATACAAACATTGGAAGGGACATAGAGAGGAGTCAGTAGCTGGGGATAGAGGATAATGGATGAAGAGAATTTTTATTTTAAGTTAAGAAAACCCAAAACCTGCAGCACATACGGAGAAGGTGAAGAAGACAGTGAGACAAGACTCAGGTAGGACAGCGCTATAAAATGGGATTCTGTGCTATAAGAATGATACATAATCTTCATCATATCCAGGGAACTGAAACTTTTCTGTCTCCTGAACATGAAATAAGCTTGTCAAATGTATAGTTTATCACTTAGTTATAAACACATTTCTTGTTTTACATATGCTTCTAGCTAGAGAGAACAACAGATTAGCATCTACACTATAAAAGATCTTACTCACAAATAGGGAAAGTATCTTCTTTTACCAATCTCTTTTCCCCATCCTCCTGATATTTATCTGTCTTCCTTCCTTGGTTCTAAGGAGAATACTACATGAAGTATAATTTATAATCTAAGAACAGTGATATATAGGCAATTCTGCATTTATTATTTTTATACTATTTATCTTCATAATCTCAAATGTTTCAGAATGATATATTCAAGATCTTGCTTTTTAGTTGATATTTTTACATTTAATATTAATTCTAATAGATTAAAAAGAGACTTAGAATTACAATTTTGTGCTACTCTATTCTTACTTTTAGTTGTATAAATTTAGGCAAATGACTTAACATTAACTACAGTTTCTTCAAATGAAAGATGTGCATAACATTTCTTGATGCATATATTATTGTTAATATTTATTAATCAAAAATAAATGTTCAGTTTAAAAATTTTTTGCCAGGCATATCTGTGCAATTAAATTATAAAAATGCTCTTTTTTTTGTTGATGAGGTGACAGCTGGGGAGATAATCACTTGTATCATTATCATCACCATCATCATTATTGTAAAATATCTTATGTTTCCAAATCCTGAAACTTGAAGTCTAGCACAATTATGCTTCTGGTTTATTGTATAGAACTCAAAAAATAATTATGTATTAAGGTTAATGATAATTTACTTGCATTAAAACTAAATGTAGAATCTACTAATGGAGATGATCAGTCTCTCATTTTTTATGGAGGTCATTGTGATTTCCTCCCAATAATCATTATAAATTGTGGTTGAGATTGAGTCGATCCCCCATTTAAATTTATCTTTAATTTCTATAAGATAATCAGAAGGTTTCCACCTCCACTGAGACAAACAGCACATGACCTTTCTTCACGAACAGATATCAGTTGAGGGATAGTGTAATCAGAGAAAACCTCATTATACTCAATGGGAAGAATATGGCGGTATGCATATGTCATGTCTGAAAATGCACATTTTGCTATACTGACATAAATCTGCTTGCAAATGAATTCTACATTTAATGTAGGGAAACAAGAATTGCCGGGAAAGGAACAGGAGTCTTAAACAAACCATAATTGAAATTAGCTCTATTTCTGAACTTTTAGGAGTATAAGTAAAACAATATATATCTGCAAAGATTTGAATTTTGTGTGCTTTAAGTTGCAACAAAAAGCACCCTGATTGATTCAATTAACCAGTAAATAATGAAGGAAAAGCAGATTCACTTTGCCCATCTTCATTCCCTTTGAATATAGCCACTTCCAAACTTCTCAATGAAATTGTCTTTATGTATCAATTTTCACTATGGTGATTGATTCTTATGCAAGTATATATATATATATATATATGTGTGTGTGTGTGTGTGTGTGTGTGTGTGTGTGTGTGTGTGTGTGTGTGTATGTGTGTATTAAATATATGTATGTATGTATATATGTGTATGTAGGACTAATAAGTAGAACTAGTGTATATTGTTATGGTTCTTTATGGGCAAGTGCTGTCAAATTGGGTCCAAATATAGCAACCCCAAGTACAACAAGATAAAACCCTACCCAATACTATGTCATGCACACATTCCTTTTATGTTTGAGCCCATTGTTGCAGACACTATCTTTTTTTTCATTTTGAGTTGTGCCACATCAGCAAATGGAGGTCCCAGGGGGTTTATTCCATTCCCATCATTAAGGTCGACTCTACTTTGAGGTGGCAACTCTTATTCAGCCCTTTCTTGGAAGGCTGAATGCCTTCCAGGCTGGGAGTCTCATTTTGGCACTATATTTGACAGGGCTTCTCTGCCATTCCTAGGGTTTTCAATGGCCAATTGTTTTGTGACTGGGCTACTGGGTCCTTCTCTCTAGTCTGTCTTAGTCTGGAAGCTCAGCTGAAATCTCACCATCATGGACAATCCTACTGACATCTGAAATACTGACGAGATAGCTGTCAGCATCACAGAAACTTGCAAGCCCTCATAGCATGACAAGCTGATAGACACTTAGGAGTTACATCGTTCTTTGTTATTAGATGTCGTCAAGTTGGGTCTGACTCATAGCAACCCTATGTACAGCAGAAAGAATCACTCTCTGACCCAGTGCCATGCCCAACACTATTGTAAGTCCTTCTTTGCTATTCATAGGGTTTTCAATGGTAGATTGTTTCGGGGCTAGATTGCTAGATCCTTCTCCCTAGCCAGTGGCACTTGCTATTTTCAGGTATTCTCCTATCCAAGTTCCACATTAATAGTATTCTTTTGTTAAGAGATTTTATGATAGGATGGCCCACATACATTATAGCATATAGCTCACTATACATTGGATGTTAGAAAAATAGCAATCACGAAGGGTAATAAGAATTCAAATTTTACCAACTGTTTATGAAAATAGACAAAATATTAAGGGAAATTGTGTATTTTGACATGATTAATTATGCCTATTTATTGAACTTCAGACCTGTACTATGACCTATGTTATACAATCTTCATAATTCAAGAAAAAATTCACAGTGGTCTCTTCTCCCAAGGTACTTAAAACCTAGTCAGAGAAGTGAATTGCTTATGAAACACAAATGAAAAACAAAAGACCATATTTGATTATTTGCTGAATTATGCCTAACCTCTAATTCAGAGCAGAAAGTGTCAGTGAAGACTGAGGGAATTAGAGAATGTGTCCATGATTTTTGTTGGGTATGGCTGAGGATGTTTTCACATGAAATTGCTGCACAGTACATGATATTTAATATCTTAATGACTGAGAGCCCTCATAGTCTGTAACTGAGGGTCTCACTTATAAAATAAGTATATTTGTAGTTATAATTGTATTTAAAAGGGTACTTTCTTAATTTATTTCTCTGTATGCACCTTATGGGAGAAGAACATGGCAACCCACTCCCAAGGCAATCCCAAAACAATCTGCCATTGAAAACCCTATGAGGGTCGCTATGAGTCGGACACGACTGGATGGCACCTAACAACAACAACAATGTGTGCCTTATAGATTATGGATATAATCCAGCACATATTTATAGATAGAAACAAAGTGCTAAATAAGCACAGAGTTGGGTATGAACATAAAAACTTATGATTCTAAATAATTTATAAATTTATATTTTAATAACTGGGGGGAAAATTTACAAAACTACTCTCTAGTTGAAGATAGATACAGTAGTTTTGAAAACTATAGAATACTTGCTCATTGATGACTTTGTCTAAACTTTTAACCACCCAAAAGAATATTTTAGCAAAAATTGTAACATAAAGTTGATTTTTAAAAACATTATGAAGAAAGCAAATTCCATGGCCTTCAAGCACAGGGGAAAATATCTACAAAATGCTCCTTCTAAAATATCAGCAAATTTTCAAAGTTAACCTGGCTGACTCTATAAGCTTATATGCAGGAAAAACTTCAAAAATAACCAAAGTAATCAAATCTAAGTCTGTATAGAAGAGTGCATTGCAAGGTGTAAACTTCTTGTTTCCAACTTTTATAGTCATTTCACTTAGTACTTTGAAGCAATGCAACCCAATTCCTAGAAATGTTAGAAAAGGTACTGTAAGAACGAAGTTGGGATAAAGTCCCAGACATTTCCTTCTCAGATTGAACAATTTTGAAGTGCATTCAATTTTGAACAGTTTGTGTAGAAAGAGGAACCAAAAGCCATATTCTTTATGTAAAACAAACTTTTGTAAAATGTCCAAATTGAAGGAACAATTTAAAAAAATGGAATATTTTGAAATCCTGATAACATGAAGTTTTCATGCTCAAGAATACTACAGCTCAGTGCTAAAGTTGTTACTGTTATTGGGTGCTGTAGAGTAGGTACCCGACTCATAGCAGCCCTACATACAACAGGCAAAAGAGTATTGTCACTGCTTCTGTTATTCATAGGATTTTCAATGGCTGATTGTGTTTGGGGAGTGGGTTGTTGGGTCCTTCTCCCAAGCCCGCAGCACCTGGTGTTCCTTGGTGGTCTCCCATCCAACTACTAACCAGGTCCGACCCTACTTAGCTTCCTGGACCTGATGGGATCAGTCGCCATATTGGTACGGCTGCAGGCCAGTGCTAAAGAGGTGTGGAAAATTACACTTCTGCTTCTACCTATAGTTTCTGCTTATTGTTGTTAAATCTAAATGTAAGAAACACTATTACTCTTAGAAAATTATGATGCATGATAATTTTAGTATTCTTTTATTTTCATGTAACCTCTTGTCATATCCATATATAGAAGAAAAGCAGAAGCAGAGAAAAGATGATAGGGATTGTTTTTTATTATTCATATATCATGAACTATTGCTCTTTTTACAGTAAAATATTTGTAAATGAAAATTGATATTCTTTGGAAAGAAGGTGTTTTCTATAATATTTCACTTAAACTGCAAAGAACAGTGAATGATGGACAATTCACTGAGAACTATTCCAGGGAATTTAAATGACTAGTTTACCTACTGTGTTATTGTTTAATTCATTCTCCATTGATTTATATAAGTCATTACCTTAACATTGCTCATATGCACAAATAGGACAGGTCTGTCACATAGTGTTGAAGGATCACACAATTCTGGATAACACTGAAATATATTAAGGTTACTACACAGACAGGGATTCCAGACACATTTCCATCATAACAAGAATGCAGAAAGTATGCATATCCTTTTTGTGTAAAGAAAATGTCTCTTTGCCCTATTTTATGCGTGCTAAACTGACATAGAATCCACTTTTTAACGTGGATCAGAACCTTCCAAGTAGAGAAATATTTCTATAAAGAGAGGCAGCATTATTAAAAGAAAGTTTCTATTTGAAGTTAAATGAAATTTTTTAAATAAATAATGTTTCTTCCATCTTCCCAATTAATATTGGTGCTTTTGATGTTTAGTACTAAAATTGTGTTTGCGTATGGAGGAAAAATATATTGCAATCATTATTAGACTACAGAATGAGAGCAATGTCAAAGTTACTACTACATTTCATTACTGGAGACATGAGAAAATGAATAATTATTTTGTTGGTAGGGAAACTTGTAACCCTCAAATAGGCACATATATCAGCTACTCCTATTGTGTATGTATTGATACTATCATCACTCATTGAGTGTCTTCTATGTTTTTATCATCTTGCGAATTTATATAGATAATATAAGACAATTGTGGAGATGGTAAGGAAATCCACTAGCAGGTGCCAAACAACAAACATAACAATATAACTCCCATGTGTCTTTCAGATTGCCCTGCGATGGGGGCTTGCATGTTGCTGTGATGCTGAAAGCTATGCCACTGGTATTTCAGATATCAGCAGGGCCCTCCATGGTGGTAAGGTTTCAACTGAGCTTCCAGACTTGGAGACTAGGGAAAAGGATCCAGCAGCCCACTCACAAAACCCTAGGAATAGCAGAGGAGCACTGTCAAATATAGTGCCAAAAATGTGACTCCTAGGCTGGAAGGCATTCAAGAAGCATCCAAAGAAGAGTTGCTTCCTCAAATTAGAGTCAACCTTAATGATGGGAATGATATAAAGCCCCTGGGACCTCAGTTTGTTGAAATGACTTGCATCGAAATGAGAAGAAAGATAATGTCTGTAACAATGTGCTCAAACATAAAAAGATCATGTGCATGACACACTGTTGGGTAGGCTTTTGTCCTGTTGTATATTGTTGTTGTTGTTAGGTGCTGTCGAGTCATGTCCGACTCATAGTGACCCTCATAGAGTTTTCAATGGCAGATTGTTTCGGGATTGCCTTGGGAGTGGGTTGCCACGTCCTTCTCCCACTTTTGCGGTGCTGGGAATCGAACGTGGGACCTCAGAGACTGCAGAGCAGTGCTCTACCAACTGGGCCAAATCCCAGCCCACTGTTGTACATAGGGTTCCTATATTTGGACCCAACTTGCAGGCACCTAAAAAAAAGAACAGAACAGTATATACTAGTTCTACTTACTAGCTCTCTGTCTCTCTCTGTCTCTGTCTGTCGCTGTCTCTGTCTCGTCTCTGTCTCTGTCTCTGTCTCTGTTTCTGTCTCTCTCTCTCTCTCTCTCTCTCTCTCTCTATATATATATATATATATATATATATATATATATATATATATATATCTTGTTAGGTGCCATCAAGTTGTTATGTGACTCATAGCAACCCTCTATACAACATGGGAAACACTATTGTCAATGCTTCTCTGCTATTCATAGGGTTTTCAATGGCAGATTAATTTTTGGGAGGGAGTTGCCAGGTCCTTCTCCCAAGCCTACAGCATTTCGTGTTCCCAGGTGGTCTCCCATCCAGATACTAACCATGCCCGACCCTGAGATCTGAAGGGATTGGACACCACAGGGCTACGGCTGCAGATATATATATATATATATATATATATATATATATATATATGTATATATATGTATATATATGTATATATGTATATATATGTATATATGTATATATATACATATATATGTATGCAATTTTGCATAATAATATATTGGTTTTTTTCTTATGAATGTTTTCCTGCTATAGTCTAGTCTGCCTATAACTCTCAGAACTGCACAATTTAGAATTTTAGTATTTATTTTGTCATTTTTCTCTTTGTAACATTGTTACTCTATAGTGCAGACTCTAAAGATGGCATTTTCATTCCTTCTCTGACCCTATTATGCTTAGCACAATGCTGAACACAAGTGTGAGATCACCAAATTGCAGTTTGTTGGGATAAACGTGGTAAACGATACCCCAACCCACTGTTAAAGTAATTTGAACATAGGTTTTACATCCATTGCAGTGTACAGAATATAAAATTCTTCTAATAGTACACATTTTTTGTGTGTCCATGTAAAAATTTAAAAATATTAAAAAGAAAAGATATAATCCACAGTTGGATAACTTAAGACAGTGATAATGAAGTGCCTCTTGCCAAAAAGCTAGAAGACAGGATTTTGAGTGTCTTCATCATGAAGAGATGATAAATATTTGAAGAGATAAATATGTTTACCCTGACTTCTACATTACATAGGGTTACAAAATATCCCAGGGTACCCTATCAATATATATAATTTTTACATGTCAATGAAAAATAATCAAATAAATAAAAAATGCATTGTGTAACTGTAATGTTTAAACTTGTGATTACTTTGAAAATATGTAAATCAGAAGGGCACAAAACTGCATGATGATTGTGAAGAAGCAAGTCATTAATGTTAAATGTGCACTTGACTTAAGATTGGCACTGTGTCACTTGTCTGTGTTAAAGACTAAATGTTTAAGGCAGGCTTCCCCAACACCAGTTAGACCTGTCTCTAGGCTTGCACTTGCTGATAGGAAAAGGAGAGAGAGCAGTTTTTCTTGGGTTTTAAAGATACTCATTAACAGGGAAGTTCATAATTTCCTGAACTTCATACTAATGATTTTTTCCAATAATGATTATAGATTACATAAAAAGTACTATTTATTATTTTTATTTGGTTTAATAAACATAATGTATAACTTATAAAATTGTTTGTTTTACATGTAGTGTTAATACCACATGTGAAACAGGCATGTAAATGAGTTCTATTATTGGAATTCAAATAAGTTAAATTCCATAATTATTAAAATTTGGTTTCCGACTATTGTTGACACTTCTCATTTCAGAATATTCAACATCTTTTTATTTAATATAATACCAATAGCTATAGTTAGTAAGTCACTGACAAAAATCTGAGATGTTCTAAAATTTCATTGTCAAAATTGGAAGTGTAAAAAAGTGTGAAAAAGTAGTTGACAGCATTCCATTTGGTTGTTGCATGGTTTACTTTCTGAAATTGTGTCCCCAATTAAAGTTCAGATGAACATTAGTAATTACTCAATTACCATAGGCATTCTTATGGCTTCCAGAATACACAGATTGTTATTTTATTTATAAAAGAATGGTTTAGTTAACTTATAAAAGTAGAATTACATTTTTTAAAAGTATGTCAATGTTTCAGTTGAACTCACTGGGTTGTTTTAACTTTTCAAGCTTTACAATTTTATAAATTTA
Organism: Pedetes capensis; assembly: GCA_007922755.1. NCBI lineage: Eukaryota > Metazoa > Chordata > Mammalia > Rodentia > Pedetidae > Pedetes > Pedetes capensis. The sequence goes on along the minus strand of VMDO01005730.1, from coordinate 20,374 downwards.
TAAATACTTTCATTGCTTTCTTATTTAGTGAAGAGGATAATCTTTGTTGCTACATTTATATCTATATCATTTTTTCACCATTCTTTAAAATCCCATGTCCTAGTAGGACATCCATGTAACGTGGGGGAAGATAATTTAATTTCTGCTTTTAGCTGCAGAGCACATGACTTAGGATCAACTTTGGCAATGAAATATAATGTCAGGCCAGTGATATTAATTTGTGGAGAGTGTATGGCCCAATCTAATTGGAATAAATATAGTAATTTTTTGTGTGCTTAGGTATAAAGATACTGTTAATATTTTCAGAAAATAAAAGGAAGTTGTTCATCTAGGTAGCAGAAGGAAATATTTTGGATCATAAGGTGAATCTTCCATAGTAGAAGTCAAAGTAGAAGGCAAAGTAGAGATGAGGAGAACAATGTGCCCTGGCTTGGTGATACTATTATCATCCTGGCTCAGGCCTCAGAGACATATTTGAATTGGGTTCAGTATTAAAGAATTTGAAAGCATTCATACAGAAATATCAATATTATCATCATTTTATTCATAGATAAAATGCACTTATGATTACATTTTCGGATTTTATTTATTTGTAGCTCAGGCAAGCCTCCCAGGCTGGCATTGTGCTTGTGATTCTCTTGCCTCCATCTCCCAAGTGCTGGGATTACAGGCACATGCCACCCTTAAAAACACGTTGACCAGTTAATAGCTTTTCCATGGGGATATTCTTTTATGCTTAAATAAATTCAAAAACTCTATTACAGTTTTAAGCATACTTCAGGGAGTTTCTTTTCTATGTACATCTCAGAGCTTTCACTATACTAATATGCTAAGTGAATCCACACAAACACCCAAGAGGTTTCAGCTCAATATTTCCACGCCTATGGGAACACCACATTTTTCATGGCACTCTTACCGTTTATCTTCTAGATAATGGATCTAAGGGACCAAACTTTGGCAACCCTAGTTTTACTATAGGGCTGGAGTTTAGCTTAGTTGGCAGAGTCCTGCTCTGTGCTCTCTGAGGCCCTATGTATGGTCCCTAGCACTGGAAAAATGGGAGAAGGATGTGGCAATCCACTTCTGAAGCAATCCTAAAACAATTAGCCATTGAAAACTCTATGAATTGTGAAGAAGCACTGACATAGTGCTGGGCATGGCACAGTGTTGTGTAGTGTTTCATTCTGTTGTACCTAGGGTTGCTATGAGTCAGAGTCATGCTTAATATTTTACATGTATTTCTAAGGGAAAAGGAAATTTTCTGTTGTAACTTGTCTTTTATATTTTTATTTTATATAACTGATGTTTTGAGGGACATGATTTTGCTATGTGATTGGCATAGAATAACTTGGGCTAGATGGGGACTTTATTCTTATTTTTATATTTTGAAATGTAATTTACTTGATTTTATTATGCTTAATATGTTTACTCTTTGGTAGGCAAATGTCAGAGGTGTTTGTACAAAGGTAGCATTAGAAATAAAAGATATAGTTATTAGCTATGCTTGGAAAATTATTATTGCTATCTACTGGTGGATTGGACACAACAGGAAGCAGAATAATAGTACAATAAAATTCATGTAGAGAAAATTCACCATCATTGCATCAGTTTACTAGTTTATAGTGACAGGGTGAAGTTTGGAAAATTGAGGTGATTTTTAAGTCGAACAGATAATTTAAAGCTATAACAATCTTTAACAATATTCTTTCTAAATGTCACACTCATGTATCAATTGTATCAGTCAATCTTTCTAATTGCTGTGACCAAATACTTTAGAGAAACAATTTAAGGGAGAAAGGATTTATTTTGGCTTACACTTTCAGAGGCTTCAGCCTATCATGGCAGCTAGGGCAGGGAGGGGCAGACCTGTTCACATGCTGATGGTCAGGAAGCAAAGAGGAGAATACCTATGCTGACTGGCATTCTTCTTTTTCCACTTTTATTCCCTCCAGGCTCCCAGTCTGTTGGATGATGTCACTCCACATTCAGGGTGGATCTTTCCCCTTTAGTTAATCCTTTCTGGAATCATTCTCCAAGATAATCACTGGAGTTGGTTAACTATTCTCATAGATACTTCTCAGCCCAGTCAAGTTGACAATAAAGATTATCCATTACAAGTCCACCCCTTATCAACTTGACTCCCAAACACATCTCCTTAAGCCACAGTATTGCAACCTTGGCCCCCAAAAGGTTTGTGTCCAATTTATAATGCAAAATTTATTCAGTCCATCTCTAAGAGCCCTGATAGTCCTAACAATTCCAACATTATTCACAAGTCCACATTCAAAAACTCTTCTGAGACTCAAGTCAAATACTTAGTTGTGAGCCCCTATAAAATCAAAAAGAAAGTTAATACTTCCAAGACACAATGGCACAGAGTACACATTCCCATTTTCAAAGGAAGGAATAGAAGAATAGCAAGGAGGGATGGGACAAAAGCAGGACTAAAACACAGCAAGGCATACACTATATCCTTTAGCTGTATGTCCAGCATCTGAAGCACATGGTATTGTGATGTGAGCTCCAGTGGGCTTGGGCAGTTGCACCTATAGGCCCTCAGGCTGCAGCTCACATGGCCTTTCCCTTGGGCAGGATTTTCTCATTGCTTCTGGCTTTCCTCAACAGACTTTCCACATTCCTGATATCTCCAACAATCTAGGGTCCTGTTGCCTTTTAGGCTTCATTCATCTTGCATCATGCATCATCCTCTCAGGGATTAACTGCAGGGATTCTGGCCCTGTCACACATTGCCCAACCTAGTAGGCTTTCCTTTGAAATCTGAGTGGAAGCCTTCATTGTCCCGTAACTCCAGCATTTTGCATGCCTGAAAAGTCAGCATCAAGTGGATGACATCAAAGTCTCTTGCCAGCTTGAGTGGTAGCTGGGCTCTCTTAGAAAATGGCTATAGCAGCCTAAGTGCCTGCATGACTAAAGATGGTAAAATGAATCCTGAGGAATAACATCATAGGTGTCCCTTTGAGACCAGGGTCCCTTGGAGGTGTTCTCTTCTCAGAAGAAGTGCTAGATGTTTCCATTTAGCATCGAATAATGGTGAACAGAAAGCAACCATTGAGGCCAAAATATGAAGCCAACAAACTAAGTTTATTCATGCCTGGAGCCTGGCAATGAACATCAGTATCAACCCTGGGTGAGAGATGGAGGGAGCTATTATTCAGTCTCATGTGGAGGGAACCCTGTAGTTGGAACAGATTTGTGTTTCATCTGCTGCCTGCATTCAACTTCCTTCATTCCCTGTGGTAAGCAACATTTGAGCAACTTATGGTCTGAAGCTTCCTTATCTCTGGACACATTTGGGCTTATAGAACCTCCAATTTTTGCAACCTGTTCTTAAAACTTCTATAAATGAAATCTCTGGTTTAAGCCATGTGGTTAAGCCACTCTCCAGTGGGTTAGGCCATTTATTAGGCCATGTTATGCTATTTCAGGCCTGCAGCCATACCACTGTGGCATCCGATCCTGTCAGATCTCAGAGGCCAAGCAGGGTCTGGCCTGGTTAGTACCTGGTTAGTACACCTGGGAATACCAGGTGCTGTAGGCTTGGGAGAAGGACCTGGTAACCTACTCCCCTATAACAATCAGCCATTGAAAACCCTATGAATAACAGAGAAGCACTAACAGTACTCTTTCACCTGTTGTACATAGGGTCTCTATGAGTTAGACACCGACGACTCCACAGCACCTAACAACAACAATCACTTTAACATCTCTACCTTCCCTGTCCCCAACTTTATATAGGCTGCTTTTCTGGGAAAACTTCAAGTTTTTCAAATCCTTTTGCACTGCTTTTTACTCCCAATTCCCACTGTGAACTTGGCTCAACTCAGCCAGTAATATCCATGCTGTAGCTTCAAACTGGACTGCTTTGAAATTTTCTCCCTGAGATTTATTTGTCTGGCAACTTTAAACTCAGTCTTTTGCAAAGTGTAAAGTCATTGACAGAGTGTGGACAAGTTCTTTTCCACAATGTAACATGAATGACCACTAGGGCCATTCCATGATGAATACTTATTCCCATCTGAAACCTCATAAATACAATCTTTACTATCTTCATTCCTGTCGGCATTCTGGTCTTCTGGGCTCCCACTTGAATCATCCATTAAGCTCTGCTTATATTGGCTTCCCTAGCCAGCATCTCCAAACTTTTCCAAACTCTTCCCACAAATCAGTTCCACATTATTAGTAGTCACAGCAATAACCTCACATTTCTGGTATCAATTTTCTGTGTTAGCCTTTCTCAGTTCTGTGACCAGATGCTTGAGAGAAACAAGGAAAGAAAGATTTATTTTGACTCACAGTTTGGGCTCTCATGATGCAGGGATCATGGCAGTTGGGAAGCAGAGAAGAGAAATGTTATGGTAGTTAACCTTTTCCTTTTTCCTCTTTTATTCCTTCTGGGCTCCTAGCCAGTTTTCTGGTGCTACTCACATTCATAGTGAGTCTTCCTCCTTAGTTAATCCTCTGTGGAAACTCCCTCACAGATAAATCCAGAGGTGTGCTTTATTGATCTCACAGGTCCTCAATCCAATCAAGTTGAAAATAACATTAACTACCACAAGGATGAAGGAAAGAAAATGGACGTTTAGGTGACTTAAAAAAAATCATTTAGTTTTCATTCAGCATGTCTACATTCCAACCTGTGTGAGATATAAAGAAGTATGCTTATTTTAATATGTTCTTAAGTTATCAAAAGTCTGGTGAGATGAATGTAGAATTGGGCCAACATTATAACTGCCTTCTGAACATTATCTACCCCTCCTCCTTATGAACTAGCAACCTGAAAATCAGTTGGTGGAATTGGTCCGAGGAAACGAAACAATCAAGATATTTTGGACCTTCATTGTTTGCTGACATCCCTTAGAGGGTGATTCCTGGGATGAGAGGGATATGTTATCTCAATCAAAGAATGAAATATAAGAAGCAATTTTCTGGGTAATCCTGGGCGGGGGGAGTAACTCTGTCTTTTTAACTGCTAGTCATAAGAAAAGACAATGTTAGTCTTGGTGTAGTGGCTCCTGTAATCCCAGTGACTTGGGAGATTGAGGCATGTGTATGGAAGATTTGAGGCTGGAGGCAGTTTGTGTAACTTAGTGAAACCCTGTCTCAAGATAAAAATAAAAAATGGGCTGGGGATGCAACCCAGTGGTAGTGTACTTGGAAACCAGGCTGCAGGCTGTGAGGTCTTGGGATCAACTCCCATGTACCAAAAAGAATAATAATAAAAAAAAAGACAGTGTCTCTTCCTCTAGACATAATTTTACCAAGGGTAACTCCTGTGACTTTTACTGCTGTCTTTTACTAACTTCTAGATGAAGCTACCCAGGAAGGAGGATGAAGCCAAGGAATCTGGTCACACAAACCTGTCCTAACTTGTTCTCACAGTGTTTCCCTACTACTTAAGCATAGCAGTAGTGTGTTTTCCTACTACTTTCAGCTAGAAATTTCTTAACTAATATAAAAACTATATTAAGAAATTCCTGCCTAAATATACTGAAGCTTAATAGTCAGTGATTAATGGAGCAAATGATTATATTATTCACAAAAGTCCTAATTTGTAAGGACATTTTATTTAAACTAGAATATTTTTTTTCCCTCAGAGGTGTATAATTCCTTTGAAACTCTCATCAAGTCACACTTTTTCATGGCCTAGAACAGTGCTTTTTAAATTTTAGCATGAATTCAAATAAACTGTGATGGGACTTCAGATTCTGCAATTCCAGCAAGCTCCAGGTGATGTTGATGAAGTTAGCCCATGGACCACACTTGGAGTATCAAGGACCAAGCAGACAACAGACTTTATCCATGTGCAGATAGTAAGATAAACAAATATGACTAATTATTAGACTCGGACCATGTACTACCTTATGCTCACAAATATCCAACTAACATATCTTCTTGGGATTCAGTTCTAAATAGATCTCCATATATATTTGTCACTACCTCACATATTGAAAGGAATTAATCTCATAATTTTCTAATGCATTATGGGCAAGATAGAGTGCTGGAAGGGAAACTTCTAGATTGAATTTTCTTTTCTTGCTTATTTTAATTTTATAGAAATAAACTGACTGACTATGCAAAAATAGGAAAAAGCATTGACATATAAATTGGGTAAAATGAACAATCCCAAGATATAAGAATTTATGTGAAGAAGCAATGTGTATAATGCAGTTACTCAAATAGATTAGCCTACTTTTTCTCTTTTTGGGTAGTTTTAACTAGGCCCTCATCCAAATGCTTTCACTGCCCTAATTAGTTGTCAACATATTCTAGACTCTCTTTAATTATTTGTATTGTTCTTTTTTTCCCCCTCTGGAGCAAAATAGCACTTTCAACTTTGTGCTAAAGTGAGACACCTGTTAAGACAGATAAATTTTATAAAGATGCAAATTTTATGCATTCTAAATGAATATTATGCAATGATTTTTCCCTCTATATTTGAAGGAAGTCCACATACTGAATCCCCAATCATTATACTGTACCACATTTGGGAAGTGTAAGAGATGATACTTTCTTTTTTACTCCCTTCACTTTTTGTACAAGTGCATAAAGTTAAGAACACAATAAACATTCATTTAAAAAAATTTGACTCACTACCTACTTATTAGTTGGGCTAACTAACTGCTATAACACTTGGACAAATACATCTTAATGCTACAGAAACTTATTCTCACTTTTCTTCCTTACTGAGAGTCCTTCTGGCAAAAGGGTCCCTTGCCTGCAGGTTGCATTTCAAAGGCTCATTTCCTCCATCCTTTGGCTTCCCTTCTTCCAAAGCCTTGGAATTTTGTGTAGTCAGTCAGGAGAGGCAGAAGAGGGAGTATAAAATAGAGAATATTTAAAAGCCTTGGTCTAGAAGCAATACATCATTTCTGCTAAAACTTCACTGTTGAGAACTAGACATGAATTATAGGGGAGCTGGAAAATGTAATCCACATTAAAACAGCTCTTTTGTACCAACAACTCAATAATATGGAAAGAGAAGCACAAATTTTGGCAGACAGCCCTCTCTCCTGTGGTACTATTTATACATCATCCGTGAACTTGATGAGGTGAATCACTAGGACGTTGACTGAGAGATTGTGTATTGCTATCTAATAAGGTAAACAGGTGTGCAAATAAAAAATTGTAGTACAGTGCAATAAATAATAGGAGTTAAAACAGCTAGCAAACAATGCTTAATTAGAAAATTGTTTTTCAAGAAGTTAACTCTGGGGAAGATAGAAGAGAAACTGTGGATTTTGTAGAGAGATGATTTAAAAAGAAGTTGCTTTGCTTAGGTAAACTTTGACAAGAGTGTGAAGGTAGATACAGACAGTGTGAAGACAGAAGAACAAAGGCACATCTATTTCTCAAAACAAAAGATTCTGTACAATAACAGAAGAAGAAGAAAATGTCAAACAGCCTCATTTGATGCTGACCCTGAGGAACTGGATGAATTATGATATTGACTTTGAATTAAGAAACAACAGTAGACTTGGGTGAATATTAATCTGTATAGTTAGAAACACCCAACAAAGATGTATGAAAGGTAGCTATGTTTTGATACCTTAGCATAGGAGAGTGATCAAAGATTGAGACTAGGATAAAGGGAGAGAGTTCAAATGTATAAAATGATAGCTAAAGCTAAGAAAATACTCAAAATACTAAGTAAAAGCCTGCATAGGTAGAGGAGAAGATGACTAGGGTCAAAACCATAATTTAAATTGCAAACATAGATAAAAAATACTAGAATGAAGTTAGATTTAATATTGTATTTTTTTGCTAGTTAAAAGAAAATAGATCAAATGACTCAGTATTTATACAAATATGTCTTGTTGAATGAAATTCCAGTGTGTCAAAATTTTATGGGTCATAGACATTATGATACTTCTTTGTTACCAGCTTGACTGAAAGAAGGATATACAGAAATCTCGCTAACCATTATTTCTGGTTATTATGAGAAAGTTTCCAGAAGAAATTAATGCTTGAGTTTGGTAAACTGAGTAAAGCAGATTGTCCTGTGGAATTTAGGTGGGCATCATTCAATATGGTGAGCGCATAAATAGAACAGAAATGCAGAGGAAGTTTGCATTATTTCTCTCTGCCTGACTGCTGAGCTGGGATACAGGTCTTCTGTTTTTAGACAGGAGCCATCAACCCTGTGGTTTTTCAGGCCCTTAGATTTGGACTGGAATTACTCTATTGACTTTCCTGGGTCTCCAGTTTGCAGGTGGCAGACTGTAGTATTTCTCCACTTTCATAATCACATGAATTAGTTTTTCTAATTTCTCTTCACATATGCACACACACACAAACAAACAGCCCACTGGTTCTGTATCCCTGGAGAAACTCCAGGGCTCTCTTGACCACGATCCAATCCACCCATGATTCTAATCATCTGATTTTGTAGCCATCTAACGCTCTTGAAAGAATGCAGATTAGAATTGAGAATATGCGGTAGTAAGTTTAAAAACATTGATGACTTCTTTTAAGACAAAGAAAATTTAATATAAAATCTTTTCACTAGAAAGTTTAAAGATATGACAATTAAGAATTTAATTCTACGGAAGTTGATTTCCTCCTTTTTAAGGAAACCTTGAAATATTATAAAGAAAAATACATCTTATGTTGGTGTTGTAGAGACAGACATGTTATCTTCTACTTTTTTTTACAATGACATTTCAGCTCCATTATTGTTTTCATTTTATGCTTGACTTTTTGATAAAATCCTTCATAATATGTACTGATATTTTTCTCTTATATTTTCTACTAGTAAAACATTTGAATTCTGATTCAAGTTTTCTATTGATTTTCTATTTCTAATAGAAATTTGGAAAATGGTACTAGAAAGTATTATTTGTACTCATTTAAACAAAATTTTATAGTTAAAAAGTCAACCGTATCCAACATAGACAAAGACAACACCTACTAATTATTGAGCCAACCAGAGGAAGAACAAATAAACAAAAATCAGAGAAATGAGAATGATTTAAGTCAGGTTGATAGAACATTGTACGTTCTAGTGTTATGTCCATTCTGCATTTGGAGGATCATATTAACTAGTCTTAAAAATTTTTTAAGGGATATATTCCTTTCATTTGTTTTTGCCTTGTAATTTTAATTTAAATATATTGCTACAGGATATAAGTTAATATATCTCAATTGTTTCTTGAAAGCTAGGTTAATTTGTTTCCTACATTTTGTTGTTGTTAAGTGCCCTTGAGTTGGTGTCCAAGTCATAGTGACCCTACGTACAAGAGAAACAGGATTGTCAGTGCATCTCTGCTGTTCATAGGGTTTTCAATGGCGGATTGATTTTTTGGGAGTGGGTTGCTGGTCCGTCTCCCAAGCCTACAGCACCTGGTGTTCCTAGGTGGTCTCCCATCCAAGTACTAACCAGGCCAAACCCTACTTATCTTCTGAGATCTGACGGGATTGGATGCCACAGGGCTACAGCTGCAGGCCTACATTTTGTAGATTATTATAAATAATCAACATCAACTTTAGAACATCAATCTCTTCCAATTCTTGTTCATCTATCACTTCTTAGTGACTGGTTAAGTTTGTTGTTGCATATATCTATATCTATATCTATATATCTATATCTATGTCTGTCTGTCTGTCTATCTGTCTGTCTGTCTGTCTGTCTGTCTGTCTATATCTTTACCAGAACAAGTGATAACTGTACACCTTAACTTCAGGGACGTAGGCACTTAAAGACACTAGGAGAAAGATTTAGTCAGAACACTCCATGAAGAGCTTATTATTCCATCCTTAATCTTGCCTTAATAAAGGCAAGAATTTGTGTATATTACACCTACAAGTGGGATAGGATTTAGCTCAGTTGGTAGAGTGCTGTGCTGCAGTCTCTGAGGTCCTGAGTTCAATTTCCAGCACTGCAAAGATGGGAGAAGGGCCTGGCAATCCACTGCCAAGGCAATCCTGAAACAGTCAGCCATTGAAAACCTTATGAGGGTTGCTATGAGTCGGATACCGACTCAAAGGCACCTAACAACAACAACAACACCTACAAGTAGAACAAATAAGTTACTGATGTCAGTGACCATTATTTTACTGAGCTCATTAAATGCTAATTGTAATGTAGGCACAGTGTTGGGAAGTGAGAACTAATTGGACTAAGTTACACATATCCAGTGAAAGAATACTACCAAAAAAATTCTCCCACCCACTGATCCCCTCCCCCCTTCCTTCACTTTCCTTATATTTTCCCTTCTTAGATATGTCCCAATATTCATTTTAATGTCTTCATATGTATAGTTTTATTTATTTGTTTGTTTGTTTATTTTTCTTACTTTAAGTTAGTTTTAGCTTTCAGATATGAGTGAGAACATGGTATTTCTCTCTTGGAGACTGGGCTAGATCACTTAAAATGATGTTCCACAGTTCAATCTATTTTGCTGCAAATGATATTATTTCATTCTTCTTTATTGCTGAGTAATATTCCATTGTGTATATATACCACAGTTTTTCAATCCACTCCTCTGTTGATAGAAATCTTGGTTGATTCTATATCCTTGCAATTGTGAAGAGTGCTGTATAAAATATGGAGGTGCAGGTGCCCCTGTGGTATGATGACTTAACTTCCTTTGGGTGTAGTCCAAGGAGTGGTATAGCTGGGTCATATGGCAGTTCTATCTATTATTAATTTCCTAAGGTACTTTCATATTGATTTCCAAAGTGGCTGAACTAATTTACAGTCCCACCAGCATGTAAAAGTATTCTTTATCTCCACATCCTTGACAGCATTTGTTATTTATTTTGTTAATTTTGACCCTTCTTGCTAGAGTGAGATGGAATCTCAGTTGTTTTGATTTGCCTTTCCCTAATATCTAGGAATATCGAGCACTTTTTCCATGTTTCTTAGCCATTCACACACATCATTATAATTCAAAACCAGATTTCACTATCCATTAATTCAGCCACTAATTATCTAACACCTTTTAACTACAGTGTCTTTTCTCTCCAGCCCGCTCAGTGCACATTCTCCAGCTTTCCTGGATGACTGGATCTCCATTCACAGTAACAATTTTATACTTTGAGAATAGTTCTTTTCAACGTAAGAATGGCAAGAGGAGGCACTTAAAATGCAAATGGATCTCCATATCACTGGATTGGTGACAATTCCTCATCCACAGAGGTCATATTAAACAATGATTTAAAAAGATAAACAATGGAATTTTTAAGTTATTCAAACTGAAACAAGGATTTTTAAAAGGAAGATTGAAAAACCAACACCAATGGGAGACTGTTTTCTCTCTAATTTCACATTGTAGCCTCTGTCCTAATATCTAGTACTCATGAAGAAGAAGGCTACTATTAAGTGTGTATCAAAAACAAGAACAGACCTGACCATGTGTTGAAAAAGTGAAAGAGTTAAAGAAGGAAGGGGTTACAAGCTCTGGATTTTCCCTGGCATTTTCTTTTAGGATTTGTTTGCTCTAGTGGATTTAGAGAAATTGCTAAGAATCTATTCTGCTCTTTTACTGCAGAGAATGGGCGACCTAAATTATCTATTTAACAGCTAAGATTCTGAATGCAAACTTGATTTCATAAGTTACATCACATGAATTCAAGTAAGATTCAAAAATAGAATTGGAAGTTATGTTGCTGCTCTTTTGATTATTTTCTCCTGTTCATGGAATGGTGCAATTGTAGTTTACCTTCCGCAGGCCTGCTAAGGGCAGGCAGAAGTTATCCTTGAATATCCTTGGGGAGCTAAGGTTCCATACAGGAGCTTGAGAGATGGAAAAAACCTTGCGGATAGTAAGCTAGCTTGTACTGAACAGGTTTCTTCTTCAAACATGGAGTGGAACTGATTACAGCTATCTAAAGTGCTTGAGGAAAGCATAAGTGATTGGTTATTTGGCTCCTATAACTTCCCTTTTTACCCTAGAGAAACACCTGTTGAACTCTCTTCAACAAATACTTCTCTGTATTTCTTTGTGTAAGGGGTTGGTTAACAATCGACTCTGAGCTCTTTGCAGGCACAGGTCAATAATTTTTATTTTATTTGCTTATTTATTTTTAATTGACATAATATTTGTTCTGATTTATGTGACATGTATTTGTTGTAAGGTGACATCTGATGGTATCCAACTCATAGCAATCCTCAATGAGGGTTTTCAATGGCTGACTGTTTCAGGATTGCCTTGGGAGTGGATTGCCATGTCCTTCTCCCATTTTGTGGGGCTGGGAATTGAACTCGGGACCTCAGAGACTACAGAGCAGTGCTCTGTCAACTGAGCTAAATCCCAGCCCTATGGGATATAGTACTTTAATTAAATATACGTGTATAGTGTGTAATGATCAAATCAGGTCAATTAGCATTTTCATCTCCTTAAATATTATTATTTTTAATATGTTCTGAAGCTTCAAGTTCTTCCCTTCTGGTTACTTTGAAATGTATAATTAATTGTTTTGGAACTACAGTTGCCCTATTGTGCTATGTACCATTAGAACTGTTTTCCCCTCTTTGTCCACCCTCTCACTATTCCCTGATATCTTATCCTCTAGAAATCTCTATTTTACTCTCTACTTCAGTGTTAAGAATGTTTATATAGTTTTACCCATAATGCTGTGCTGGACATATTGCAGAGCTCATGAATAATTATTGAATGAAGTAATAAGTGAGTTAATAATATTATACACTGTTTTTTGTTTAGATTATATTTTCAAACTACTGGCAGTTTTAAGAATATTTACCAAAGTTTTGTTTGTTATTCCCAGGTGTATATGAACATAGAACTCCAAATGCTCTAGGGACAAGAAAAATGGTTTTAGATAGATATTACACTATGAATTAGGCAGCATGGAGAAAAATAAGAATGCAATAATTTTCTTTGGTACATGTTATTGATTTGGCTGGGAATAGTTGTAAGATGAGGGTCAGTACCACAGATGCAGACCTTGGTAGTAGGAAATCTTAGTTTTAACTTCTTGGCATTCACATTTTTATCCACCTATAGGAGTTTCACTTTAAATTTATTTCTTAATTAATTAGTTAATTTCAGTAGTGGAGGATTGAATCCAGGGCCTTGAACATGCTAGGCAAGTAGACTACCACTGAGATGTACCCCTAGGCCCTTCTTTTATATTTTATTTTGAGACAAGATCTTGCCAAGTTGCACAGACTGCCTCTAGCCTCAAACTCATGAACCTCTTGCCCCTGCCTCCTGAGTTGCTGGGATTACAGGTATGTACCATGGTGCCTGGCTGAATTTTATTTTTTGAATAATATTCACTGTAGCACTTATTCCTGGGGTTTAAATTTCCTAATGTTCATGTTTCCTATTTTTGAAGGTGATTTAAATTATGAACTGAAGGACAAACAGACCAAAGGGTTACACTCAAGTAATTTATCCACTTTTCTGTTGGTGATTTATCTCCTTTCACAGCTGAATGAATCTGAATTTATACAAGGTATAGGATAAAAGTGAAATCAATATTAAGTGTTTAACTACTACATGTCTCATTTTGTGGCTCAAGAAACTAAAGCAGTTAAGCTATATATCTTGCATAGAGACCAGAAAACACAACACTTCCCAAAGCATGTATATGTGTGAGTATGGGTGTGTGCGCATGTGCTGGTGAGTATGAATATTCTTTCTCTAAAAACATTTCATATTCCATGAGAACAATCTCCTTTCCAAGTTGGAAAATAGTAGAGCTTAATGATTGCTGTTTGAATAAGTAATACAAATTTATTCCATACTGCATTTTGGGGGACATCTTTCTTTGAGGACAATAGGAAACTTGAATGTACATGTTGCATCATCTCTATTGTTTTCCTTCCAAGTATCATTTTTGTTTTACCAGTTCAAACCATCCTGGACATGAAAAAGTTCACATTATTGATAATAAAAGACTAGTGTTTTCTCTGTTTGTTACTGCCAATCAATAGAAGTCCAGAAATTCTAATTGGCTCCTAACCAATTTCTGAACCTCCCAGGAGACTGTCACATTTACTCTCCAACATTTTATTCTCTGATGAATGTGTATATGCCAGTCAAAATAGTCTGAAAGTAACTGCTCTGAATTGAGCAGTTAACTTTATTCTCTTCCTCATGTATTATGCTTTTTAAAAGGCATATATGAGCAATAGAGAAAAATACATTTTCTTTAATCTTGTCTGTATACTAGGGTTCAAGAGTTCTTAGATCTGGGCAGTTCCTCTCTGATGATTGTTTGTCTTTGGACAAACACAATGATTCTGAGTCTTCCTTTCCCCTTTGGTGAAAATACCATGGTCTTTCCTTACAAATGAATGTCTGGGGAAGTCTGAGTCAAGGGTACTTCCAAAAGGGTGATGTGTGGAAAGTGCTGAAACCAGACTGGAGTAACTCCATCTCATTTCAGTGCATTTATTTTCTTAATTGTTGTTGTTGTTGGGTACTATGGAGTCAGGTCCCACTCATAGGGACCCTATGTAGAACAGAACAAAACACAAGCTAACACTGTGCCATGACCAGCACTACTGTAAGTGCTTCTCTGCTATTCATAGGGTTTTCTATGACTGATTGCTTGGGAGTGGGCTGCCAGGTCCTTCTCCCAAGATTGTAGCACCTGGTATTCCTAGGTAGTCTCCTATCTAAGGACTACCCAGGTCTACTCTGCTTAACTTCAAAGATCAGATACCAGGGTGGTAGAAAGTGGTTATTTTATTTTATTTTATTTTATTGCCTTGTCCACATACCTGCAATCTCAGTTTCTAACTCATTGGAATACTAATAAAGAAATTCTGAAATGAAGCAGGTACTGTGACAACAACTGTAGAGGCTGAAGCTGGAGGATAGTGAGTTTCAGGCCAGAGGCAGCCTCGTCCAACTTAGCCAGAACCTCTCTCAAAATAAGAAAAAAAAAAAAAAAAAAAAAAAAAGGACAGGGGACTGGAGGTGCAGTTCAGTGGTAGAGCTCTTAACTAGCATGAGTGATGCTCTGGTTCAAGGACCGAGTACTGGAAAAAGAAAGGAAAAGAAAGAAAGAAAGAATTCTGAAATGAATAGTACTATAATACTTTATCAGTTTTTATATCCTCAATGCTGTTTTTACTCACAGTATGATTGGATCATTAGATGAGTTCTCCAGTCTCATAAATCTAGTTCAATGAAAGATTTTTTCCCCTTTCATATGTGCTAAAAATGAGTTCTTTATTGTGGTGCCAAGTAATTCAGCTAGATTTAAGGAGCTATAATGGGTATTAACAGAGTATGTGCTACACAACTTTAGTCAGTAAGTAAAATGCAGTTGAAAAGGATGGAGACTAATAAATTTCTTGGGCTCAATACAGTGTTGATAATGCACTAGTTAAGTGGTACAAATATTCTGTTTTCGAAAACAGATTGTTGTTAGGTCCAACTCATAACAACCCTACTACAACAGAACAAAACACTCTTCAACATTGTGCCATGCCCTGCTCTATGTCAGTGCTTCTGTGCTATTTATTAGGGTTTTCCATGGCTGATTGTTTTCAGATTCTTTCTGGAGTTGGTTTCCAGGTCCTTCTCTGTTTTTGTGGTCCTGGGGATGAATTTAGGGCCTGAGAGTTTGCAGAGCAAGTACTCTACCAATTGAGCTAAACTGCAGTGTCTGTCTATCTATCTATCTATCTATCTATCTATCTATCTATCTATCTATATCTCCAGATGGTTTGAGGGGGAAAATACCTCTCTTTTTCAGAGAAGAAGGGGATTCTTGCTTCCAAATGGAAATTAAAGTTCAAAGTCAGAAAATGCCTTAACTAGTGCAAGAAGGTTTGAATGTATTCTTAGTCTTGAATTAAATTGTTTATTGATTTTTTCATTTTTCATTTAAACAGATGCCAACTGTTTAAAGATACTTTCCCCCAACATACATATCTCTAAATCTCCAATTTACTCACATATTATGTGTTAATGTACCAAAATTCTGAGTGCAGGTTATTGGACACAGAGCATAAGACTTTAAAGCTAGATGGAATTTGACTGTTCCTTTGACTGGATCCCATCACTTTCAAATTTAAACATTTGAGGCTGAGATGTAGTATGATGTATTAAGTTTACACAGCTAGTTTTATAGCAGAACTTACATTTGATCTTAAATTTATGACATCTCAATTATTTGTAATCTTCCCTGTGTTCCATACCTTAGAATCCATGATTGGTTGTCAGATTGCATAATTTGAGAGAATAAATTATGCACACAAAATTACCTGAATCATTTTCATGTGGATAAAAGATATCATCAGAATGAAGAAAAATTGTATGATGAGGTGAACGTGTGATTGGACTCTGAGAAAATATTTAATGCCCAAGTTTTTTGGAATTAACTATCTGCAGAATTATTTTAATCTTACATATGACATCTAAAAACAATAGCTAATAATTAAGACTTTTTTCATTTTCTTATATTCAAGAATTTTTGTATTTTCTTTTAAATAATCTCTTGAATATAGAATTTGAGTGGAAAATGATGATTTTGAGTTCTCTCTAAAACATTAAGTGGGGTAGGTATGGTGGAACATACCTATAATCCTAGGGATTCAGGAGGCAGAAGCAGGAGGATCACAGATTAAGTGTCTGAGGCAGCCTTTGTAACTTAGCAAGATCCTGCCTCAATATAAAAAATAAAAAGTGCTGAGGGTGCAGCCCAGTGGCAGAACACTTGCAAAATAAGGGCAAGGCCATAAGTTTAACCCTCTAGTAATGGAAAAAAAAAGGGCAAAACAGAAAAACAAAAATACCCATTAAATCATTATATCTATGTGTGTGTGTATATATATATATGTGTATATATATATATGTATGTATGTATGTATGTATGTATGTATTTGTGTCATGATACTTATTGAAAGGTTGCAAAACAAAAACATGTGGGCATTAAATATTTCCCGCTTCAAATTAATTTATTTTATTTATGCATACAAAATAACCCACTCAACTCATGTTTTGTAATATGGGCTTATTTTGAGTTCCACTCTTTCTTTTTTACCCCAGCTTGTTTTTGCTTTAGTACATTTTGTGTACAACAATCAAACAAAGAAGGAAACAAACCAAAACTAATCTCATGAAATATATGGAGTATTTTAAGTAATTATCAAATAAGGCAATTTTCTGTCTAGAAAAAAATATACTGCTATCTTTTGTATGTAAGAAAGACAAGGGACTGACTGTAGGATGTTGCCAATGCTAGGAAACTAAAAGATGAAAATAATTATCCCAACTCAAATGGGCCACAATGTTCTAACTTAATGTTAAATTTCCGTGGTCAGTTAGTGTTTGTATATGGTGATGTTGGAAATTAAATGTGTAATTTGTATTTCTTCTACCTGCTCAAGATTGAATACAGGTGAAGGTCTGCTGTGATTACAGAATACCTAATATAATATTCAGTTACTCTCGTTCTCTTAGCAGCCCTATAGTTGACTGTTACACATTAGTCATCCTAACGGATCTCATTCTTTGGAAATATTTGGTGAAGATGATTTAGCAGTAGGAAATGCTGAAATTAGAAGCATCCTATACACTGATGAACTTTAAGTCTTCATCTCATACTGAAATATATAATGTTTATAATACATTAAGGAATTCTAAATTTTTAGGCAACTGAATTTATTTATCAACATTTGAATAATTGGTTGTATGACTGTGCTGATGATAATTCCCTCTTAAACATTTCAGTCTTAGTTGAGACCTCTGTGTGCCAAGAAGTTCTGAGAAAAAAAAATACCTGAGTTTATTCATCTTTAAGGATTTATTACCAATCTACAGATGCAAAAGAACTAACATCAGGCTATCGCTATTAAATTTTAGAAATACTACCCACGCAGCAAGATTTCCTGACCTTGCAGGCTAATAAAATGTTTTAATGTATCAGAATCAGCAGAGCATGTGGGCGGATAAGTCACTGAGCTAATTAGTCATCTATCTCCCAGGAGCTGTGTATGACTTAGTGGAGTGTGTTTAGCATTACAAGTAAATCAACATTGTTGCGGCAAGGAAGCATCATTTCTGAATCATTTCCATAACTCTGCCACCTTGACTTTCCAATAAAATCCTCCAAGTTTATAACTCTTATAGCTTGTAAAAAGGGAATGTAGCAGGAAGGAAAATTGATGCCATGCATAATCATAATAACCATAGTATCCTGGCTTTAAGAGTCAGAATGGATTTCGGAGTCATGGAAATAAAGATGCAAATATGACATCTTGTGTTTATAAATGAACAATGGTAAGTAAGTCATTTTTATTAGAGTTGACCTAAAGCCATTTATCTGGCATTTTTGCTTATTTTCTACCCTTATTGTTTTAGGATGCGGGCAGATATGAATAGAAAAATAGCCAAGTAGATCTGTCGCTCAGGCAGCTGAAATTGAGTCTCAGGCAGGCAGCACAGAGAGCTTGCATAACATTCCTTGGGAATTCTTCCAAGGAGCAGGGAACAGCACTAATAATAACTCAAATTATTAAACTTTCTACCTAATGATATTTTAGTATTTAACTTTTTTATTATACACTTTGTATAATTGAGTTCACAAGCATTTGTACAAGATTCATGGCTACATGAGGAGTGGGTAAGGAAAAGCAGGATCAAAAATTGCAGTAAAAACAGGTGAAAGAAATAGTTGCCCATAATTAATAGTTTCTGTGATGCTAAAATTCATTTCTTTGGCTCTACTTATTTTCTTAACCATTTTATCCATTTCCAAGCATCTGGAAAAAGCAAACAACCTTCACTTTCTTACCAAAAATTCCCTTTGTAAACATTTGCAATCTGGCTTCTGCCTCTTACTACACTGAAATTGTTCTCTTGATAGTCACCAGTGTTTATCCCTAACTCCAACATTTTGTTCTCAGTAATTCCTCATCCCTCCTTGGGCTCCCTGAGTCATTTAGAACTCTTAAAAACTCTCTTAAACCGTCTCCTGTCTGGACTTAAATGAAGCTGCAAGTCCAGGAAGAAGGATTTTTTTTTTTCCAGTCATCACTTCTGACTCTTTTCCTCTTGTCTTTACTTGAGGCCTTGGCAAGTTTCTTTCAGTAGATCTCTCTCCTGTTTGTCAATCTCATATACATTTAATGGCTTTAAATATCTCATTGGGTTCTGTCAAATTTCTTTCCTCAGCTTTTAATTTTCTCTTGAAAAAGTAGCTCCTATTTACAATGTCTGTTAGGCATTTTTATGTACACCTGCTTTGCTAAGGCTAAATTTATTGTCTTGTCATTCAAAACCACCTTAATTAATATTTCACTATCCATTGAATACCCTAGAAAAAGTAATAAAAGCCCACTTGGCTTGAAAGTCTTTCCTCAACCTAAACATTCATCCTTTCTTTTCTTTCTTTCTTTCTCTCTCGTTCTTCCTTCTCTACTTCTTCTTTCTTTCTACTGGAAATTGCACTTAGGGTATCACACATGCTATGCAAACCCTTGACCACAATGCTACAATGCTATCATTTCTTTTTGATTCTGTCTATGATATCTCTTTTCCCCCCTCTTTTTCCCTATTCGCTTTCCACTGTTATTTCTCTATGTCAGCTCTACCACTTAGAATATTAAACTTGTTTGTTGCCTTAGCTTTTCAACTGAAAGAAAGTGTATTAGTCACTTTTCTCATTGCTGTAACAGAATGCCTGACATAAACAACTTAAAGGAGGAAAGGTTTATTTTGGCTTGTGGTTTTAGAGGGTTCCATCCATGGTCACTTGGTCCCATGCTCTTGGGCAGAAAATATGGTGACAGAAGGCTGTAGTGGAGGACTAATTTCATGGAGCTCAGGAAGCAGAGACAGGGTACAGGAAGAGGCTAGGACAAGATATTTTCTCAAGGACACATATCCTCAGTGCCTACCTCCTCCAACTAGGCTCTACCTCCTACATTTTATCACCTCCCAATAATGCTGTTATATTATGATTCCAGCAGGGGGGTAATCCATTGATAAGGTCAGAGCCCTCATGATCCAGTTGTCCCTGGAAATTCCATTACACACACACACACACACACACACACACACACACACACAGTGTATAGCAATGTGTACTTCTAACCCCCTATACATCTTAATCCACTGAACTTCACAATTA
Source organism: Pedetes capensis (assembly GCA_007922755.1). Lineage (NCBI taxonomy): Eukaryota > Metazoa > Chordata > Mammalia > Rodentia > Pedetidae > Pedetes > Pedetes capensis. The sequence goes on along the minus strand of VMDO01005730.1, from coordinate 298 downwards.
AACATAACCATCACAGACCGTATTTGCATTGTTGTTAGGTGCCATTGAGTCGAGTCCGACTCATAGCGACCCTATGTATAGCAGATCGAAACACTTGCTGATTCTGTGCCAGGCAAACAATCTTATTTATGTTTAAGCCCATTGTTGCAGACACTGTGTCAATCCATCTGGTGGAGGGTTTTCCTCTTTTGCGTTGACCTGCCACTCTTCCAAACATGATGTCCTTCTCCAGGGATTGTTCTCTCCTGACTACATGTCCAAAATATGTAAGACACAGTCTGGCCATTTTTGCTTCCAA
>VMDO01005729.1:0-108377 GCA_007922755.1 Pedetes capensis | reverse complement strand
ATGAAATAGGGTCATTCGCAGCAAAATGGATGGAATTAGAGAAAATTATTTTAAGTGAACGAACACAAGCTCAGAAAGAGAAACAACACATGTTCTCACTCATATGAGAGAGCTGACTCAAAATTACAAGAAGGAAAAATCCTACTCAAAGGTCAGATCACATTAAAAGGGGGGGAGGGAAGATAAGAAAGAGGTCAATACAAATGGACTAAAAATCACATGTAATTGTTCTAACAAGATAGAAACAAAAACCACTACAGGAAAAGTTTCTATCTTAAACAGAAGTGGAACCCAAGGACATATAGAAAAATACTATATAGTAAAAGATAGAGAAGACTTGGATGGGAAACTTAGATAGGAAGGGGGGAGGGGGGAAACAGACGAGGGTAAGGGGTAACCTATAGGAATAATGCTTATCAAATTGCATATATGAAAATTGTCACAACGAAAAGCATGTCAAAATGAATCACATTATGATGTACATTAAAAATTTCTAATAAAAATAAAAAATAAAAAAAATTAAATTAAATTAAATTAAAATAAAAAATATGATTCTGTTTATGATAGCTAAGAGAATTAAAAATGTTAGTGTTAATAGACAAACAAGTTAAATTTTTATTCAGTCATATTATGAAATTATTTGCAGGCACTGAAAAGAATTATGTTCATACAATTAAATATATCTGTATATGAGCACATCTCAAAATTTGTTTTAAATAAAAAAGTTACAGAAAATATGTAGTATAATCCAACTTATGTAATAAAATTGGGTCGCTATTTATGAGTATCCATGTAAATAAAAAGGAATGTGATAGTCAGGACACATTCTAAGCTACTAAAATGGGCTTTTTATTGGAGTTAAAGAGGAAATAGGGTGGAGGCAGGGAAAGTAGGTTTGGGGCTTTCAGGTTTTACTCTGTATAATTAGATAATAGCTTGAATCTCCTGGAATGAAAAAAGGTTTTTGCATTTTTGTGTAATAAAACATATTTTAGCATAGATTAAAAGTGAAATGAGGGTCTGTCTCTTTCTTAATGTTTTTCAAAAATTATCTCTATCCTGAGTGTGTATGCTACTGATAAGCAGCAAAGAAAATTTGAAATTGAGGGCAAATGAAACAATTTCTGAAATTAGTTTCAATTGTAGAAATGTTGGAAGAACTAGCATGACCCAATATCCGGAGCCTGGACACTTCCCTGGCTTGAGATAAAGAAATCTCCTGGGGCAAGCCAATGGTTGTTCTCACCTTTTTTACTGAGATCTACACAGAAAGCAACATTTTAGTAAAAGAAAGAGCCGTGGTAAGTTCTCATCTCCTTTCCTCTTTATTGCAGGATTGCAGTGGTGACTGTTAGCCTCCTCAAAATCTTCTCAGTCCTTTCCATAGTTAGCTCTTCTTCTTTAACCTCTTCATTCCTTTGATTATCCCCTCCTTGATATCCTCACTATCTTCTCTTTGCTTCTTTTCTTTCTTTTACTTCTTCCCCTATGGAACATCTTCTCATTCTTGTGCAGTGGTATCTTTCGATGGCAGCTGCTGCTTCCCTTCCCCCACCAGGGGATATTGCACAGGTGCAGCCCCGTCTGCCCCAGTGTGCATCTCTCAGGGTGCAGTAGTACACAGCAGTGTCTCTCAGGTTGACGTGGGGCAGGATCAAGGTACTGGACTTTCTGTCATCAGGGATGACCAGAGAGGCCATTCCATTGGTCACATTGCCTTTTAGACCATGAATCACGTACTCTGGACCCTGGAGGGGAATCTGTCGATACCAATAAATGTATTCATTTCCACTGATTGTGGAGTGATTACAAGGCAAGTGCGCAGGTTCTTCTTCAGTACTCTCCATTGAATTTGGCTGTGTGGTTTTAGCATCACACACAATACCTACAGGTTTGAGAAACAGCAGATTAGCTCTGGGCAGTCAAATCTTGGTGCATAAACCCTCCCAGAACCGTTCACCCTGGCCCTACTCCATACTTGAATATTTTTGTGTCTGTTGCACAGGGCAAGAGAAATATTGCTGGTGTTTATTCCTTAGCTATTCAGAACTACAAGGCCAAAGATAAATTGCCCACCTTCCACTACACTTGAGCTCAATGAACCCAGAACTCTTTATAGCCTGTGGGTAGGGATTTGGCCAGCCACTCACAATGATGCTCAAACTCCCTGGAGAAGCACACAGACACCATTTTTGTCCCCAGTAGTTTGGAAAATCACAGTGGGAGAAGTGGAGGCAGCAAATGCCACTTCTTTGTCTTTAGCCAGAAAAGTCCTTTTTTTTCCATAGGCCCAGGACACTTACCCAAAGCTAGGAGAAGAGAAATCTCTGTCACCAATCTCATACTTCAAGAGCAAACTCAGGTTCCAGACCTCAGAGTTCATAATCTGTGTCAGATCCTAGATTGGGGGAGGTCTCAAGGAACAAAGCAGCAGCTGTTGACATGGCCGCACCCCAAGCAGATTTCCTGGGGGTGTTCCTCAACCACCCAATAGTGAAAGGTAGACAGCGGCCTCTTGGTTAGGTCTATTTTCAACCCAGGTTTAAATATACATTTTAAAAGAGGGCTAAGAATGTTTTTCTATACAGATCTCTAATTTAGAAGGTTTACATTGAGGTCCTTTTCAAGGTCTAAACTGAAGTAGAATGTGTTTGAATGAGTAAAGCCATTCAAAGGAGATTGCCCAGCCCCTATTTACAGTAAGGGCAAAACACATCAGTAGTTGGTGGTTTGGTGCTCCATTGAGCTGGTAGGAAATGCCCTTTATTCCAATAAATCCCATTGAGTCCTGTGCTGTAAGGGGAAGAAGAGATTTCCTATCTATCACTACAACATGAGTTAAATCTTGTTAAGTCTTAAGAACAGTAATATATAATTTATCTTCAAGAGTTGGGAACTTCTTGGTCATGAAAAATTATCATAAGCTAAGTTAATATCAAGTGATACTATGGAGTAAAATACCTGTGGCATATATAACAAAAATAATTTTATGGATGTATCACATTGCTGTGCCCAGTGTGACAGAAAAAAATAAAGTTAGAACCAGGTTAAAAAAGCAAGTCATCTGCTGCTCAGGTCTCAGACATTGGCTCCTGGAATGGAATGTCATTTGAGCATCTTCTGGATGGACATTACTGGTCCTAAGATGGGCATCAATGACCTGCATGGAATCCATTCCTGTCCCATGTGAGCCCCTCTGTAACACATGTCTTCTCATCTCCATCCCATTCCTAGGAATAGCAGGTGCTGAGGACACTGAGAAGAAAAGAGGTGAAGGAAGAGATGGGAAAAGAAGATTTGGGGAGGAAAATGAAGTGATGTCATTTGACAAGAGATGTAGAGGTAAACATGAGAGACTGGTTATTCTCAAAAGTTGTTATTAAACAAATGGAAGGAATAAAGTTAAATTACTCTTGTCTCTGTGACCCCCCCATGTGTCTGTCAGCTTGTCATGCTGTGGGGGCTTGTGTGTCGCTGTGATTCTGAAAGCTGTGCCTCTGGTATTTCAGATACCAGCAGGGTCACCTGGTGGACAGATTTCAGCTGAGCTTCCAGATTAAAACAGACTAGGGAGAAGAACCCACTCCTGAAACTATTGGCCATTAAAAACATTAGTCTATGAATGGCGGAGAGACACTATCAAATATAGTGCTGGAAAATGAGCCCCCCAGGCTGGAAGGCATTCAAGAAACAACTGGGGAAGAGTTGCTCCTCAAAGTAGAGTTAACCTTAATGACAGGAATGGAGTAAAACCCATGGGACCTCCTTTTACTAATGTGGCAATCACTTAAAATGAGAAGAAACAGTGTCTGCAACAGGGGCTAAAACATAAAAAGATCATGTGTATGGCACAGTGTTAGGTAGAATTTCATTCTGTTGTACATAGGGTCACTATGAATGGTATCTGACTTGAAGGAACCCAACAATATCTCTGTGACAGTCAACTCACTGGAGCAATACATACTTGGCTATTTAAAATTGAACTATGTATTAATCACTGCTCTAATTAATTAGTTAGTTAATTAATTAATTAATTGTTAAACCTTGGGCTTTGCTGAATGCTAGGAAAGTGCTCTCCCACTGAGCTATATCCCCAGTCCAAATTAAAAAGAAAAAAATATATATATATATATATATTTATCCAGGACTGACTCTCACTGTGTTGACCAAGTTAGTCTCAAACTCATGGGCTCAAGTGATCCTTGAAAGCCTCAATCCACCAAGTAGCTGGGCCTACCGGCATGTACCACCAGGCCTGGCTCACCTCCCTCTTTTCTTACCCTGGAGGTGTTAGCTCTGTGTTTGGGAAGGCACTTTCCCATGACTTTGAACCTGTGCACCCACTCAAAAAATGACTATAAAGTGACAAGGTGATGGAAGGGATCAATGTAAATCTTCATGTAACTCAGTGACAACCTCTTCCTCACCTTGGAAGAAACTTGGATTTGCAGCTATGTCAGCCCCCTCTAGTGACTGTTCATTGGAAGTCCTTTAGTGAGAACTAAGAATCAACTCCAAAAAGAACCAACAAATCTGTCCTAGAAGAAGTGCAACCAGAGTGCTCCTTGGAAGCAAGAATGGCCAGACTGTGTCTTACATATTTCGGACATATAGTCAGGAGAGATCAATCCCTGCAGAAAGACATCATGTTTGGGAGAGTGGCAGGTCAACGCAAAAGAGGAAAACCCTCCACCAGATGGATTGACACAGTGTCTGCAACAATGGGCTTAAACATAAATAAGATCGTTTGCCTGGCACAGAATGGGCAAGTGTTTCGATCTGCTGTACATAGGGTCACTATGAGTCGGACTCGACTGGAAGGCACCTAACAACAAGAATCAACGCCAGTAATCCCTCCAGCTTTGTGTTTCAATCTAAAGATATGTAGATGTGCTACCTCTCTCCAGTGGCAAGGTTCAGTGAAGAATTTTGTTTTCGGAAGGATTAGATTACTTTTAGTAACTTTGGGGATTTAGAATTTTTTCTACGATCTTTTCACAATTACTGCATTCTTTTTAATTCCCATGGTATTTTACTCTTCCCACACCTGAAGGCAGAGCCAAGCCCACATTATTTATCAAATAGCATAGGATTTGGTACAGATTAAGCACCCAATAATAACTTGTCAGGTGAATATGTTGTTGTTAGGTGCTATCAAATCGGGTCCAACTCATAATGACCCTATGTACAACAGAATAAAACACCCCCCGACACTGTGCCATGCCCCGCACTATTGTCAGTGCTTTTCTGCTATTCATAAGGTTTTCAATGGCTAATTTTTTCAGGAGTGGGCTGCCTGGTCCTTCTCCCAAACCTACGGCACTTGGTATTCCCAGGTGGTCTCCCATCCAAGGACTAACCAGGCCTGGTCCTGCCTAGCTTCCAAGCTCTGATGAGATCAGATGCCAGGGTGGTATGGCTGTAGACATGTTAGGTGAATGTATGAGTTAATATTTATTCATCACATTACCAGGAGAAATTATATGGAGTGACTCAAAATTATTTCAAATAAAAGCTTCTAATTTTCTGGAAGAAAAATTGAACATAAGTAACCAACAATAAAGGTGAATGCAATATTAGAAGAATGTGCAAAATCCAAATAACACAATAATGTTCCCCATCATCCAAAAAAGAAAAAAAAAGAAAAAAGAAATGAAAAAGAAAGAAAGAAAAGTCCACAAACGGAGAATAGAAAAAGCCTGGTTGTGAGAATATGGCAGTATACAATATGAGTGTCATGTAGTCATAGTTAATTAATTTAATAACTATTCACTGTGCACCACTATGTGCCAGATTATAAAATGACAATAACAGTTAAACGCTGGTATAAATAAATAAAAAATACTGGGTTTGCAAAAGGAAATTAGAAATGTAGGGGTAATTGTGTTATTTACTTATATTATGCCAAAGTCAGACCAACATTAAAACTTTTTATCTAGTGTTCATTAGTGCAGTGTTCAAATAGCATGGAGAATCCACAGAGTTGAGAGAAGAACAGTATTGTAGTACTTTGTTTTTCTTTCTGCAGTGTTGGGAGATTGAACCCAGGGCCTCTCATACTTTGCAAGCACTCTATCAATGAGCTACACCCACAACCCCTTTACAAAAATTTTTTTTATCTTGAGACAGAGTCTCACTAAGTTACGCAGGCTGCCTCTGGTTTTCAATTTACGATCCTCCTGCCTCTGCCTCCTGAGCTGCTGGGGATTACAGACATATGCCATCATTCCTAGCCTTGTCTGTTTTTATGTAATAGCTCAGTTAACATAGGATTTATAAACCAAACAATTCATTTATGTAAAGTGTATAATTCAGTGCTTTTAAATGCATTTACGGAGTTGTGAAACCCTAACCACAATTACAGAACATTTTCATTATACCAATAAAGAAATCTGTACCTAGTATTAGTTACAAATGATTTTCGTTAATGAAACCTCTTCTAGGCAACCACTAAACTTCTTAGTTTCTAGAACTTCCTATAAATGGAATTATGTAATATGTGACTTCTTGAGACTATCTTCTTTCATTTAACATGATGTTCTTAAGGTTTATCTAAGTTTTAACATAAATCAGTATTTCATTGCTTTTTATTGTCCAATAATACTTTATGGAATGGATAAATAGTACTATATTTATTATAACTTTATCAAATGATGAACATTTGGGTTGTTTCTATTCTTTGACTATTAGGAATAATGCCACTATGAATATTTGCATGCATGTTTTTTTTGGGATGTACATCTTCTTTTCTCTTGGTATAGACCTGGTAGTAGAATTGCTGAATCATATGTTTCTGTTTGAGGAACTTCTAGAACATTTTCCAAAGTGGTTGTGCCATTATATACCCATAAAAGTGTATTACAGGCCCATTTTTCCATCTTCTTGTCAACATTTGTTACTTTCTGTTTAAGGCACCAAGTGGGTGTGAATTAGTATTTTCTTATGGTTTTGATTAACATATCCTTGATAGCTAATGATGTCAAGCTTCCTTTCATGTTCTTATTGGCCATTTGCATATCTTCTTTTGAGAGACATGTCTTTCCAAATATTTGGCCTATTTTAATTGGGTTATTTGTGTTTTTATTTTTGTGTTGTAAGACTTATTTAAATATTCTAGATACAAATCCTTAGTATACATCTGATTTAAAATATTTTCCCTCATTTTCTGGGTTGTCTTTTTATTTTCTTGTTTATATCTTCTGAAGCACAAAAGTTTTAATCTTGATAAAGCCCAATTCATTTTTCCTAATGCCACTTGTACTTTTGGTATTATATGTGAGAACATTTTGCCTAACTCAAGGTCACAAGGAATTATTCCTATGCTTTCTTCTCAGTTTTGTAGTTTCAGCTCTTCTATTAAGATTTTTGTACATTTTGAGTTGATACTTGTGTATGGAATAAAGAAAGAGTTCAACTTCATTCTTTTGCATGTGGGTGGCTAGCCAGTTGTCCTTAGCACTCTTTGTTGAAAACACTCTTCTTTCCTTCATTGCATTATCTTGGCACCACTGTCAAAAAGAATTGACTATAAATGTATGGGTTTGTGTTTGAATTCTCAATTTTATTGTCAAATCCTTTGACCTGTATCTATTATTTCTGTAGCTTAGTATTCCATTTCCAAAGTGAAAGTGTGGGTTCTCCAATTTGTTCTTTTTGAAGAATATTTTGGTCATTCTGAGTCTCTTTAATTTCCATGTCAATTTTAGGATCAGCTTGCCAATTTCTGGTGTTCTCATATGGTGTGTGCTTATAATTGTAATATACTCCCCAATGGATTGACTCTTTTATCATGAAATATCTTTTTTTTTATCACTAGAGACGTTTTGGGGGTTTCAGCCTCTTTTGTCTGATACTAATATAGCCACTCCACCTTTCGTATAGTTGCTGTTTGCACTATGTACATTTCTGCTTTTTAAAAATTTCAACCTATTTTTATCTTTTAACCTAAAATATTTCCCTTATAGATGATATATAGCTCGATCTTATTTGATAATCCATTCACATTAAACATATAACTCATGTAATTGGATTAATATCTCCCATTTTTCTTTTTTTTTGTCTGTATCTCATATCATTTTTGTTCTATTCCTCCCTTACAGCCTACTTTTGCATTAGGTGAACATTTTTCTCCTTTAACATTTTATTTCCTTTGAATAATTTTCTTCATTACATTTTTTATGTTTTTTTTTAGTGGTTGTTTGAGGGCCTACTGTACACATCTGTTAAGTATTAAATTATTTAAATTGTAATTGTTGTTATTAGGTACCATGGAGTCAGATCTGACTTATAGTGACCTGTAGTATAGCAAAACTAAGCACTACACAGCACTGTGCCGTGCACACAATCTTATGTTTGAGCCCACTGTTGCACTATGTTTCTTCTCATTTTGTGTCAGGCCACATCAGCCAAAGGAGATGCAAGGGGCTTTACAACATTCCTGTCATTAAGGCTGACTTTACTTTGAGGAGGCAACTATTCTCCTCATTTCTTGAACGCCTTTCTTCCTGGGGGGGTTCATTTGTAGCACTATATTTGACAGTTTGTTGAAACATCTCTACTAGTATTCCACCAATTCCTGGGGCCTTGTGTTTTGCCAATTCCTTCAAGGCAGCTACCACTTTGTCCTTCAATACCATTGACTCCTGATCTGTTTTTTTTTTAATTGGAAATTTTTAATGTATAACTAAATGTGTTTCATTCTGACATGCATTTCATTGTGATATTTCCATATATGCATTTCATTGTACATTGCATAAATAAGTTCCCCCTACCCTCTTGTGTACCTCTCCCTCCACCAAAGGCCTCTCTTCTACTTGCATGCCTTTTGTGGTATTATTTTTCTATATACTCTTGCATCCCAATTATGATTTAAGTCCAAACTTTTTTCTGTAGTGATATATCCTTTTACATTGTCAGTAGCATTACATGAATAATCTAGACCATTTGCATTATTACCATTCTTTCGTATTGTTGGTATTATTATAATTATTTCCCAAACTATTAAAGTTGGGCTGTTTACTTTGAGGTTGCCCTCTCTCCCATTCCTCCCTCCACCTTGTCCCTCCTCCCCCTCCTGTCTTCTCCCATCATCACTTCCTTTTGCTAGATCCCTCCCTCCTCCTTTCCACTCCCTAAATTGTCCCTTCTCCACTAAGCTGACTTTAGCTTTTTATTGTGTTCCAATTTCTGTGTAGGATTTTTTCCTTCTTTTAAATTTGACTCAACTCCCACATATAAGTGAGAACATGTGGTATTTCTCTTTTTGGGCTTGTATTTGTTCACTTAAAATTTTCTCCAATTCCATCCATTTTGCTGCAAATGACATTATTTTATTTTTTTTGATTGCTGAGTAGTATTCCATTGGGTATATGTGCCATAATTTTTTTTATCCATTCTTCTGTTGTTGGGCACTTTGGTTGATTCCATATCCTTGCTATTGTGAAAAGTGCTGCATTAAACATGGAGATGCAGGTGTCTCTGTGGTATGATGACTCATCTCCCTTTGGGTATATTCCCAATAGTGTTATAGCTGGGTCATATGGTAGATCTGTTTTTAGTTTTCTAAGGTACCTCCATATTGATTTCCAAAGTGGTTGGACTAATTTACAGCTCCACCCTCAGTGTAAGAGGGTTCCTTTTTCTCCACAGCCTTGCCAGCATTTGTTGTTGTTTTATAGATCTTGGCCATTCTTACTGGAGTAAGGTGGAACCTCAGCATTGTTTTGATTTGCATTTCCCTAATGGCTAGGGATATTGAGAATTTTTTCATGTGTTTCATGGCTTTACGGACCTCTTCATTTGAGAACTGTCTTTTCAGTTCCTTTGCTCATTTGTGTATTGGGTTATTTGTTTTCTTGGATATTGTTTTCTTGAATTCTTTATAAATTCTGGAAATCAGTCCTCTGCCCGATGTATAGAATGCAAAGATTTTTTCCCATTCAATGGGGATTTCCTTGACTCTGTTGATTGTTTCCTTTGCTGTACGGAAGCTTTTTAGTTTCATGTAATCCCATTTATCTATTCCTATTGTAATTTCTTGAGCAATTGGAGTTCTATTAAAGAAATGCTTTCCTATGCTTGTATGTTGGAGTGTATTGCCTATTGTTTCTTCTATTAATTTCAAAGTTTCTGGTTTTATGTTGAGGTCATTTATCCATTTTGAGTTAACACTCATGCGTATTAAGAGATACAGGTCAGTTTTCATTTTTCTGCAAGCAGATATCCATGTTTCCCAGCACCATTTATTGAAAAGGCTATCCTAGAGAAAGAAATCAAAGGGATACAGATTGACAATGAAGAGGTCAAACTTTCCTTATTTGCAGATGACATGATATTTTACCTACAGGACCCCAAAATCTCATCCAGAAAACTTTTAGATCTAATCAACTCCTTTAGCAAAGTGGCAGGATATAAAATTAACACACAAAATCCATAGCTTTCCTTTACACCAGGAAGAGAAGGAAATTACAGATACAATACCTTTCACAATAGCCCATTAGAAAATTAAATACCTTAGAATCAATCTAACCAAAGATCCTATAGACCTCTACAGGCAAATTTCAAAACATTAAAGAAAGAAATTGAAGAAGATACTAAAAAATGGAAGGACCTTCCCTGCTGGTGGGTCAGGAGAATCAATATAGTAAAAATGGATGTCCTACCAAAAGCAACCTATAGATTTAATGCAATCCCCATTAAAATCCCAATGACAGACTTTACAGAAATAGAAAAAATGATCCAAAAATTCATATGGAATCACAAAAGACCACGTATAGCCAAAACACTCTTAAGCTGCAAAACTAGTGCAGGTGGAATCCCAATCCCTGACTTTAATCTATAGTATAGGGCAGTGATAGCAAAACAGCTTGGTACTGGCACAAAAATAGGCCTGAAGACAAGGGTAACAGAATATAAGATCCAGAAGTACCTCAACACACCTATAGCCACCTGATTTTCAACAAAGGAGCAAAGCAAGTAAATTAGCTCCTGATCTTATGCAGCCTTCTGAAATGGCTGGTCATCCACCAATTCTTTCTAGTATAATGACCCTGTGTATTTCTTCCACCTTTTTTGATGTTTCCTGTGTTGTTTAGTATCACCACTGTAAAATGCTTCACTATTGCCACTCAAGGCTTGAATTTTTTCTTCAATTCTTTAAGCTTGAGAAAAACAGTGTGTGTTCTTCCCTTTTGGTTTTCTGTCTGCATCTCTTTGAACATGCTATTATAATATTTGATTTCGTCTTCTTGACCTGCTCTTTGAAATCTTCTGTTTAGTTTTTTAACTTCATCATGTCTTCCTTTCACTTTAGCTGCTTGATGTTCAAGGGAAAATTTCAGTCTCTTTTGACATGTAATTTGGTGTTTTCTTGTTTTTTTTTTTTTGTTCCCTGTCTTTTTAATAACCTTTTGCTTTCCTCATGAATGATGTTTATGATGCTATACAACAACTCCTCTTGTCTTCGATCATTAGTGTCTAATGTATCAGATCTCTTCTTGCAGTGGGCTCTGAACTCAGGTGGGATATACTCAAGGTTGTACCTTGGCTATCATACACTTGTTCTACTTTTCTTTAGTTTCAGTTTGAACCTGTATACGAGCAATTGGTGGTCTGATCCACAATCAGTACCTGGTCCTGTTTTGACTTTTGATATTGATCTTTTCCATCATCTCTTTCCACAAATATAGTCAATTTTGTTCTTGTAATTTCAATCTGGTGAATTCCATGTGTATATTCATCATTTATGTTGGTGAAAAAATGTATTTGCAATGAAAAGTAATTGGTCTGAAAAAATTTTATCATGTGACCTCTAGCATTGTTAGTGTTACTAAGGCCATATTTTCCAACTACTGAGCCTTCTTCCTTATTTTCAACTTTTGCATTCTAGTCACCAGTAATTATCCTGATTGCATATTTGATCTATTTCAGACTGCAGAAGCTGGTAAAGATCTTCCCTATCTTCACCTATGGCCTTAATGGAGGATGCATAAATCTGAATAATAGTCATATTAACTGGCCTTCCTTATAGGCATATGGATAGTATTCTATTACTGACAGCATTGTAGTTCAAGACAGATCTTGAGATGTCTTTTTTGATGATGAATTCAACCTCATTTCTCTTTAATGTGTCATTACTATATGATTACTTGATTCAAAATGGCCAATACCATTCCATTTTAACTCACTGATGCCTAGAATATTGATGTTATGTGCTCCATTTCTGCTTTGAAGATTTTTAATTTTCCTAGATTCATACTTTGTACATTTCACATTCCAGTTATTAATGGATGTTTACAGTTGTTCCTTTTCATTTTGAGACCTGCCACATCAGCAAATGGAGGTCTCTGGTGCTTTACTATGTTTTATTGACTATGCAAAAGCATTTGGCTGTGTGTATTACAATAAATTATGGATAGCACTGTGAAGAACGGGAATACCAAAACAATTAATTGTTGTTGTTGTTAGGTTCCATTGAGTCGAGTCTGACTCATAGCGACCCCCATAGGGTTTTCAAAGGCTGAATGTTTCAGGATGGCCTTGGGAGTGAGTTGCCATGTCCTTCTCCCATTTTGCAGTACTGGGAATGGAAATCAGGACCTAAGAGACTGCAGAGCAGCGCTCTACCAACTGAGCTAAATCCCAGCCCCAATTAATTGTATTCATGAGGAATCTGTACATGGGCCAGGATACAATTGTTAGGACAGAACAAAGAAACATTGCCTGCTTTAAAGCCAGGAAAGGTATGTGCCAGGACTATACCCTTTCACTGTACCTCTTCAATCTCTATACTGAGAAAATAATCTGAGAGGCTGGACTTATGAAGAAGAATGTGACATCAGGATTGGAGGAAGGCTCATTTACCATCTGAATTATGCAGATGACACAACGTTCCTTGCTGACACTGAATAGTATTTGAAACATTTACTGATGAAGATCAAAGAACACAGCCTTCTATATGGATTGCTCCTCAACATCAACAAAACAAAAATGTTTGCAACTGAATCAGTAAGCATCTTCATGATAAATGGAGAAAAGGTTGAGATTGCACAAGATTTTGTTTTTACTTGGTTCTACAATCAACACCCGTGGAAGCAGCAGTCAAGAAATCTAAAGATGAATTACATTGGAAAAGCCATGGCAAAATACCTCCTTAAAGTGTTAAAGCCTACAGCCACACCACTGTGGTGTCCGATCCCTTCAGTCTCAGAAGCTAAACAGGGCCAGGCTGGTTACTACTTGGATGGTAGACCACCAGGGAACACCAGGTGCTGTAGGCTTGGGAGAAGGACCTGGCAACCCACTCCCCAAAAAACAATCAGCCTTTGAAAACATTGAAGATGAAGGTGCACCTGACTCATGCCATGATATTTTCAATTGCATCATATGACTGTGAAAGCTGGACAATGAATAAGGGAGACAGGAGAAGATTTGATGCTTTTGAATTATGGTACTGGAGACAAGTATTGAATATACCATGGACTGCCTAAAGAACCAACAGATCTGTCCTAGAAGAAGTGCAACCAGAGTGTTCTTTGAAAGCAAGGATGGTTAGAATGTGTCTAACCATGTTTTGGACATATTGTCAGTAGGGACCATTTCCTGGAGAAGGACATCAAGTTTTGGAGAGTGGCAGATCAAAGAAAAAAAGGAGGACCCTCAACTAGATGGATTGGCACTATGTCTGCAATAATGGGCTTAAACATAAAATGATCCTGTGCATTGCATAGTGTCAGGGATTGTTTGCTTCTGTTGTAGATAGGATTGCTATGAATCAGACCTGACTCCATGGTGCCTATCAAAAATAACATATTTGACAGTACTTTTCTGCTATTCATAAGGTTTTCAATGGCTAAATTTTTCTGGAGTTGGTTGCTGGGTGCTTCTCCTTAGTCTGTCAATCTGCAAGCTCACCTGGAACCTGATCTCCATGGTGGACCTGCTGGTATCTAATATGCTGGTGGCATAGCTTTCAGTCTCACACCAATAAGCAAATCCCTACAGCATGACAAGTTGACAGACAGGTGAAGGTAAACTAGTAAATATATATTTTTGTTTATGTTTATATATTTATTTGTTGTTGTTGTTGGGTGCTGTCAAATCGGTATCCGACTCATAGCGACCCTCATAGGGTTTTCAGTGGCTGGCTGTTTCAGGATTGCCTTGGGAGTGGATTGCCAGGCCCTTCTCCCATTTTTGCGGTGCTGGGAATTGAACTCGGGACCTCAGAGACTGCAGTGCAGAGCTCTACCAACTGAGCTAAATCCCAGCCCACATATATTTATTTATACTTGTATATTTATATTTAAATAGTACATTACCATGATAAATGTAATATATATTACATATGTAAACATAATATATATATATTTATATATATAGTAGTATATATATATAGTGTATATATATAGTATATATTGTATATATATATATAGTATATATATAGTACATTACCATGATAATGTAATATATATTACATATGTAAACATAATATATATATATATATATATATATATATACACACACACATTACATATACACACACACAAAACATTACACATATTGTAAACATTTTTGTTTATTTGTTTTTTGAGACAGGTCTTTCTATGTAGCCATGGCTGGCCTGGAACTCGCTATGAAGACCAGGCTGCCCTTGCATTTGCCTCAATTCTCCTACCTCTTCCTCCTGAGTGCTGGGATTATAGGCATGTGCCAGCATGCCCTGCCCATTGTAAACATTTTTTAGTATATAGTTCAGTGGCATTAAGTATATTCACATTGTTGTATAATAATTTCCAACAACCACCTACACAACTCTCTTCATCTCCCAAAACTGAAAGTCTATTCCTATTAAATAATAATTTCCTATTCTTCCTTCTCTTCATCCTGTAGCAACCAGCTTTCTAATTTATGTCCCTCCAAATTTGCCTAATTTAAGTACCTCATCTAAGTGAAATCAAAAGTATTTGTTCTTTTGTGACTAGTTTATTTTACATTGTACAATGTTTTCAAGGTTCATATACGTCATGCCCTATGTCATAATTTCTTTCCTTTTTAAGGCTGAACAATAGTAGTTCATGTCTATACCACAGCATGACTGGTTTCTGCCAGTTGGGAAAATGAAGAACTAAACAAGGTTGCTCCCCTTTAATTCTAGTTGGACTGGTGCTTTATACTAAGATACAAGAAAAGAATGTAATCTACCTTATTTTCTGTAGAGGTAAGAACCATTTTATGAATAGAAGGGAAATATAAGTAGACCACTCAGATGTATCTCAAGTGTCATTTGGTTTGAAATATCCTGTCTCAGGTTACTATTGAATATTTCAAGGTTGGAGTATTTCTTCTTGCTATCAGGTGTTATTGCCTACTCTTTCTTCCCAGAAGGAAACTTGCTATTGGAAATGGCCACATTATTCTATGATTTCCTTCTTGCTAGCTCTGTCTGACCTCAAATCAGTGTAGCTCTTGTTTGCAGAATAGTTGAACCTTAGCTTCTGTACTGGTTGCCCGTGTTGCTAAAGTTTCAGAATCTGGTGAAAACAGTGGTTCTCTAATTGTCACTGAAATGTCAGTTGACTTGGCCATTGACTCAGCTCTTCACAGTGCTGAAGAGGTCTGGTTTCCATTTATTCTCTATAGAAGCTGACTTCTTCCTCTCTCTGGCAAGAGCCATGCTGACCCTTCGTATACAAGTATAGTACTTCCTGGCTAGCTTGTTTTTTTTTATAGATGTCTTGATATTCTTTTGGGAAAGATAGAAACTTTGCCCTCCAATCCAAATGTAATCATTACTTTAACACTTATTATAAGTTTTATTTCCGTTACAGATTAATGTGTGCACAAATCCCTAAATGCTATAGTTTTGACTAATTTTAAAAAGGTTATATAAATGAGATTGTAGAGTATTTGTCTTTCTGTTTTCCTCCTTTCACTTAAAATTATGTTGATGAGATTTATCTTTGTCATTAGGTGCAATGATTATTTACTTATTTTCATTGTCAAAATGTATCCAGTTGATTAGGTTTGGTAATTCATTCTATGTTTAATAGATATTTGTTTTCAGGTTTTGGATGTCATAGAGTTCTCCTTTGAACACATTTATACATATCTTGTGGTATATATGTTTTTCTCTTTGGTATTAACAGAGAAATGAAATTGATGAGTCATTAAATATATCTTCAAATTGAAAGGTTAGTGCTACACAATTTTACTGTTATTATCAATTTACAACCTTACTTGTTCCAGTGGATCCAAATTTTCTTCATCAGTTACTATTGTCCTTTTAAAATTTTAGTCTTTTTGGTTGGAGTGTAGCAATGTTTCAGTTTCTATGATTACATTTTGCTTTCAAATCAACCTTGTTGTGTTCATATATTACATGTAGTAAAAGCACTCATTTTAAGTGTTTTGAAATATGGTGTTTTGAAATATTTATAGATTCATATAATTATTGTATAGGGTCTGGGATTTAGCTCAGTTGGTAGAGCACCGCTCTACAGTCTCTGAGGTCCCGAGTTCGAATCTCAACATGGCAAAAATGGGAGAAGGATGTGGCAATCCACTCCCAAGGCAATCCTGAAACAATCAGCCATTGAAAATCCTATGAAAGTCACTATGAGTCAGACACAACTCAATGGCCCCTAACAACAACAACATAATTACTGTATAAATCAAGACACAGAATAATTATTCCACTCTAAGATGTTCCCTGGACCTTACTAGTCAATCATTCCCAACCATTGGACTCAGACAACACTAATCTTATTTCTTTCAATATTGTTGTTGTTGTCATTAGGTGCTTTTGAGTCAGTGTTCAACTCATAGAGACCATACATACAATAGGTGAAACACTACTGTTGGTGCTTATCTGCTATTCACAGGGTTTTCAACGGCTGATTATTTTTTGGAAGTGGGTTGCTGGGTCCTTCTCCTAATCCTACAGCACCTGTAGATTCCCAGGTGTTCCTGGTGTTCCCAGTTGATCTCCCATTCAAGTACTAACCAGGCCTGGCCCCTGCTTAGCTTCCAAACTCTGATGGGATCTGACACCACAGTGGTCTGGCTGCAGGCTTCTTTCAATATAGGATTTTTTTTTAAATGCAGTGCAATCTCTTTTCATCTGGCTTCTTTTTCACTGGGTAATATTTTTAGAATGAATCCATGTTATTGTATGTATGAGTGTTGTTTTCAGATGCCCTCAAGTCGGGTCTGACTCCTAGTGTCCTATATACAACTGAGTGAAACACTCCCCAACACTGTGCCATCCCTGACACTATGCCATCCCTGACACTGTGTCAGTTCTTCTCTGATATTCATAGGGCTTTATATGGCTGATTGCTTTGGTATTGCATTTTGGGAGTGGACTACCACATCCTTCTCCCATATATGAGTAGTTCCTATTTATTGTTGAGTAGCATTCAATTTTGCCTGCAACTGAACCACTGTGCTGTCCTATCCTGTCAGAGCTTGAAAGCTAAGCAAGGTTGGGCCTAGTTAGTACTTGGAAGGGAGACTGCCTGGGAACACCAGGTGCTGTAGGCTTGGGAGAAGGACCCAGCCACCCACTTCCAAAAAATAATCAGCCATTGAAAACCCTATGAATAGCAGAGAAGCAGTAACAATACTGTTTCGCCGGTTGTTTGCAAGGTTGCTATGAGTCGGATACCGGCTAGAGAACACCTAACAACAACAACAACAACAACAACAACAACAACAACACAACAAGTATTCAGTTTATTTGTTAATGGATATTGGAGTTGTTTCCATTTCTGGACTATAATGAATAGAGCTGCTCTGATTATTTGTTCAAGATAAATAAAAATACATGTTTTATTCCAACAGTCTCATCATCCTGAACTTTCAGACTTGTTCTTCTGCAAAATACTGGGGAAGTATCTGCATTTCTACTTCATTCAAAACTGAAAGGAAATGGTTGTGTACTAAGTGAGTCAATTTGAAAACACTGTTGAATGAATGATTAAGACTACTAGAAGAGGCACCTCAGGATGGGGCCTGTGGGTTAAACATTCTGACCTCACTCTGTTACCTCTTCCAGATTTGTGCAGGGGGAGCTTAGTTGGTAGAAATCTACTAGAACTCTGAGGGCAAGAGAGATTTATTGACATGGTCCATACAGATCAACCTCCTGTGGCAAAGAGCAGAGAGGAGAAAAGTGGGCAGTGGGTATTAGAGCCAATGGAACACATTATAGAAGGAAAGTTTACATGGTAAGGTCTCTTCTGTGCCACGATTGTGCCTACTTTTTTTTCTGTCTGCTGCTCATGGGTTTTCATTCTTAGGTAGTGGCTGCCTCTGGGGAATGGTAAAGTTTTTGTTTATCTTCCACTATCATTTCAATTTCTGTGGGTTTCCAGAGACCGAAGAAGTAATTTGCTGAGTCTGCCAGTTGTAATGAAGAGATGGTGAGCCTGACAGACTTTTTTTCCTTATCCAGGTTTGCAGAGTAGCGATCCTGCTTTGCACTTGGATTAGAATAGTCCAGATAAATAAGGAAAACCATCTCTCCACTGGGAGGCTGCTTGTACCAGCGAAAAGTATAAACATTCCATTTGGTTTCATATGTGCAGTTGAAGGTCACAGCTTGTGCTTCCTGCATTGTTATTGTGGTCTCAGCCTTGCTACATCCTATGGAAAGAAGGAGAAAACAGAGTTGGTCCTCTTAAATGCCTCACGTGGATAATAAGGAACAGATTAATTTACAACATAGAGACAAAGAACTACATAGATTTCTCCGCTTCTCCATCTTAATACTTCCACAAGCTACAAGTTACATAGTTCCATCTTCAAGCTCTAAGAGTAAGCGGAAGCCCCATGTTTGGATCCACATGCACATACTGAAGCCAGCAGCAGTCAAGAACGCCCAGAGCAGGCCAGTATAGAGCATGGTAGAAATCCTTGTGTTTGAAAATTGTGTTCTCACTCAATGCGGGAGGCCAACTGTACTGTAAGCACCTGAGTGTAGCTACTGGAGCTGTTAGATCTTTCTGCCCACAAACAGGAAGTAGAGTTTACAAGTAATCTCGTCTATTGCATTGCTCTATCCAGAAACTAAAAAATCTATCCTTCCCCAAACCTCCTTTCTGTCCTTGTATTTTCTGTGGCAATGCATTTGAGAAATAGGTGTTATATCTAGCAGGGTACAGGATAATGCTTAATGATCTTTTTGTTGTTGAATTTTTCCTTAACACCATTTCTGTGAGATATTATAATGTAAATGATTTAAATCCTTCAAAGTTGATTAAGGGTGACTTAAGAGCCAAAATATAGTCAATTATGATAAATAGCTCATGTAAATTTGAAAATAATTTGTATTCTGTTATTTTGGAGTAACATTTTCTATATGCAAATTAGGTAAAGAATAATATTCAAGTGTTTTGGTTATATTTTCTATTCATTTCTATTGAGACATATGTATGAATGTTTGTTACTATGGTTCTATATTCATTTATTGATCTTATAATCAATAAATTCTAACTAACTTAATTCCTCCAAAGAAATCTACTGATTTGTGTTATATTTTGACGCTGTGCTGTTAAATGCATATAAAAATAGAATTGTTCTGTTTCTCTGGCAGATTGAGCTCTTAATCACTTTGAAGTATTTCTTTGTATTCCTAGTATTAAGTTCTGCTTTAATGTCTACTTTATCTGATGTCTCTACAGCTACTCAGCTTTCTTTGGCTAGGACTCTAAATGTCTTATCATCCCCATGAAAAAAAAAATGAAGTTGGGTCTCTGCCTTGCACCATGTGACCCAAAACTATGAAACTCTTAGAAGAAAACATAGGTGTAAATCTTTTTGATCTTGGTTGCAAGGTCACCAAAAGCTCAAGCATCTATAGAAAAAATAGATAAATTAGAAGCAATAACAATTTAAAATTCTTCTGCTTCAAAAGGCACAAGGAAAAAAGTGAAAAAAACCCCTAGAAAATTAAAGAAATGGTTTACAAATCTTGTTTCTCATAAAGGTCTATTATATTCAATAGACAAAGAATTCTCTTAACTCATCAATAAAAAGACAAATAACCCTTAGATTAAGTGTACAGATATTTGAATAAACATTTTCTAAAGCGAGTCTACGAATGGCCAATAAACACATAAAGAGATGCTCATCCTTATTAATGACCAAGGAATCCTCAAGGAAATGAAACTCAAAGCCACAGAAAAAAACTACTCCATACCTACTAGGATGGCTGTAATTAAAAAATAAAGATAAGAACAAATGAGGTTGGAGGGGGGAATTGGAACCTCTTACACTGCTGATAAAAATGCAAACTGACGAAGAAACTTCGGAAGACAGATCAGCAGTTCCTCAAAAAGTTAAACATAAAGCTACCATATGACATAGAAAATCCCCTTCTATGTATATACACAACAAGCTAAAATCATATGCTCCCAAAAACTTGGACACAAATGTTCAGCCTTGAAACCATTATGCTAAGTGATAAAACTAGACACAAAAACTCAAATATTATATGATTCCATTTATATGAAATATTAAGAATAAGGATATTCATAGAGACAAAAAGCAGGAAAGTGGTTGTTAGGGGTGAGTGTGGTGAGAAGAGGGTGAGAGTAACTGCTAAGGGATATGAAGCCTGAAGAAAAGTTCAAGTATGGGACGTGTCCTGTATCTTAGTTTCAATGATAGTCACATGGATGTATACATCTGTCAAGACTCATTGAACTCTGCTCTTCAGATCTGTCCATTTTATATAAAATATACTATAATACAAACAAAATTAATAATTTGGACACATTTTTGTCTATTGACATGGGGTGGATTGGTATATTCCCACTATGAAACTTTTGGCAGTCTTTAAAAAGAATGAGACAACCAGTTGATGGTCATTGTAGCTGAGTGACAGATACAAAGGAGTTCATTATACTATTCTTCCTAGTTTGTAGGGTTTTGATAATTTAAATTAAAAATGATGAGATACCTTTCCCAGTGTACTGATAAGCTGGTTTCCTATGGCATAGCTTATATATGTGTGTAGATATTATATTTCTACATATATACATATGCCACGTATGTAATGTTCAAGGAAAAATTTTAATTTGGGTAGTGATTTTACTAGGTTGGTAAGAATAGTGAATATAAGGGTGAGAAAAATTTACTTTTCACTCTACATCCTTTTGTGTGAGTTTTAATTTATACAATGTGTATTTATTCCCTATTTAAAAGTGCAAGGCTAATTTGTATCAAAAACTATTTATACTATTCACAACTCTCTTTTATAGATTTTAGTTCCTATTTTCCCTTATAAAGAAGTTGGTGGGTTTTACCCTTCTATTTTAAAAAGTTTGACTAAAATAGTTAATATCTTCATTTCCTGAAGGAGCATTGGGAAAAATGGGAAAAGTTATTCCTATTGCTGTGGTACCTGAGACCTATGGGGTATGGAGGGCATGGAGCATTTGGGTAACATCCCCAAGCTCTTGAGTAATGCCCTTGAGCTCTGGGATGTACATTGGTATAAAAAATTTTTTCCCAGTTATTTCTGACCAGCCAACATCTATTGGAGGAGAGTGGCAGAATAGAGTTAAATGATGTCATTCCTTTCTATTCATTCTACTCAATTCTTAACACTAAGAGCAGCATGTGGCACACGGAGTGCAGAGTCAGGTAAGTGTATACTGAATTTGTAGAATAGTCTCAGTGCAGCATAGCTCTGTAAGAACTCTCCCTGTTGCTATTTGAATTGTACCTTTGATAAGAGAGCATCCATTCTCTAAAGGTGGGCTGTACAGAGGAAAATGGATGTAATGTTACAGGAAAATATATTTTGCATCTTAAATTGATATGAATTAAGGCATATGGAAATACACTTAAATGAAAATAGTTATAGTAAGCATCTTTGGGTGGTATAATTTTTAATGATTTTAACTTTTTTCATTGTATTTTCAAAATTTTCCATAATGAGCACATGGTGATTTTATAATACATTTTAAAAAATCAATCTTTTAAAAAGTTGTTGTTGTTAGGTGCTGTTGGGTCTTCACTGACTCATAGTGACTCTATGTACAACAGATGATACACTACCAGACACTGGATGCCTGGCACTATTGTCAGTGCTTCTCTGCTATTCATAAGGTTTTCAATGGCTGATTGTTCTTTTTTTTTTTCTTTTTTCTTTTTTTAGGAGTGGGATGCCATGTCCTTCTCCCAAGCCTACAGCACCCAGTGTTCCCAAGTGTCTCCCATCTAAGTACTTATCAGGCCTGACCCTGCTTAGTTTCCAAGACCTGACAGCATCAGATTTTTTTTGTCAGGCTCTTTTTTAAATTAAAGACCAGAAAATTGCCACCTGGAGGAGGTTTATGTACATTTGGGTACATTTAGGATATTTTAGGAAGTGTAGGACTTCAATGATAGGACCTTAAATACCCCAATGAGATTATTTTTACCCTTTACATATCTACTTAAAACACCGCCTCTCCTCCTTAATACATTGGAGTTAGTACAACTTGTACAAGTCCCACTCCTAATATTTATTTAAATTAAGTTTAACTGGTACACAAAACATAAACATACCATATTTATGGGGTACCATATGATGTTTCAATAAATATATATGCTGTATAGTGTTTAAGACAGGGGAAACATATCCATTTCCCAAAACATGAATCATTTCTTTGTAAGAAAAACATCCATAATCTTTTCTTCTAGGTTTTTAAAAAATGTGCACTAAGTTATTACTACCTATGATCACCCTATTATGCAATGGCATGCCAGAACTTTTTATTCCTATCTAACTATGACTGAGTGTCCACTGATTAACTACTCCCTATTCCTACCTCCCTCGTTTCCTCTCCGTGGTCTCTAGTAACTACTATTCTATTATCGATTTCTATTATATCAACTTTTTTATGTTCCCCATGAGTGAGATCATGTGGTTCTTGTCTTTTTGTGTCTGGCTTATTTCACTTAACATAAACATCTCCACTTCCTTCCAGGTTGCAAATGAAAGAATTTCATTCCTTTTAATGGCTGGATAGTATTCCATTATGTATATGTACCACTTTTTCATTATCTATTCATCAGTGAATGAACACTTAGATTGTTTTTACTTATTGGTTACTGTGAATATTGCTATGATAGACATGGGAGCATAGATGTCTCTTTAACAAAGTGCTTTTTTTTTCCCTTTAGATATAAGCCCCATAGTGAAATTTCTGGATCACATGGTAGTTCTAATTTTAATTTTTTATGGAACCTCCATACTGTTTAATGGATACACCAATTTACATTCCTGTTAATAGTGTGCAAGCATTCCCTTTTTTCCACCTACTTTCCACCTACCAGGATTTGTCATAGTCAACCTTTTTGATAGTAGCTGTTCTTATTGGAATGAGGTATTAGCTCATTGTGATTGTGATTTCCATTTATTTGATAATTAGTGCTGTTGAACATTTTTTTATTCACCCATTGGCCATCTGTGTGTCTTCTTTTGAGAAATGGCTACTTAGGTTTATTATGCCCCTCTGACCATCCCCCCTCTTTTTTTTCTTTTTTGAAACAAAGTCTCACTGTGTAGTTCAGGCTGGCCTCAAACTCATAGTCCTCCTGCCTAAGCCTCCCCAAGTGCTAGGATTACAGGTCTGCATCACCACCCTGGCTTTATGGTTCATTTTAAAGTTGGGTTATTTGCTTTTGTTCTATTGAATTTTTGTAGACATTATTGTAGACATGTTCTGGACATTAACCCCTTGTTAGATGTATAGTTTGTAAATATTGTCTCCCATTTGTAGGGTGTCTTTTCATTCTCTTGATTGTTTTCTTTGCTATGGAGAAGACTTTTAGCCTGATATAATTCCCATTTGTCTATTTTTGCTTTTATTTCTTATACTTTTGGGGTCTTGTCCAAAAAAATTCTTGTCTATTCCAATATCTTAAAGCATTTCTCCTGTATTTTCTTGTAGTTGTTCCACTGTTTCAGGTCTTACTTTTAAGTCCTAATCCACTTTGAGTTGATTTTTATAACTGGTGAGAAATAGGGGTCTAGTTTCATTCTTCTACATGTGGATAGCCAATTATCTTTGCACCATTTCTCAAAAAGACTCTTCTTTTCCCAATGTATGTTTTTTGCGCTTTTGTCAAAAATAGGTTGTAGATGTGTGAGTTCACTTCTAGGCTCTCGAGTCCATTCCATTGTCTAGTGTCTGTTTTTATGCCAGTGCCATGATGTTTGATTATTACAGCTTTGTAATAGATTTTGAAGTCAGCAAGTGCAATAGCTCCTGCTTTTTTTTCCCTCAAAATCCCTTTGGTTTTTGAGTTTGTGTGCGTGTGTGTGTGTGTGTGTGTGCGTGTGTGTGTGCATGTGTGTGTACAAATTTTAAGATTGTTTTTTCTTAGTCTTTGATAGATGCCATTGGAATTTTGGTAGGGATTGCATTGAATCTGGAAGATTAATTTGGGCAATACGGACATTTTAACAGTACTGATGCTTCCAATCCATGAACACAGGATGTCTTTCCATTTTCTTTGGGTGTGTGTGTGTGTGTACCCTGAGTTATCTTAAAAGTGAGTTTTTAATACTCATAATTATTAGATTTCTGCATTCATTTAAATTTAGAAACAAATACATATGGCAAACCAGTATAAGCCAAAAAATAGTCAAGGAATTTGAATGGAGCCCCAGCTGAGGTTTGAGTGCAGGTAGCAGGTGCCTGAGGAGCCCCATGTGCCTGCCACACAGAGGTACCAGTCTGAGTCTCTTGGTTGGGTAGCTTTTATATGCAGGCAGACATGTGTAGCATTTGTATTCAACAGCATGATGAATCAGTGAATATTCTTTCCTGTTTTCTATATGTTCTTGAAGAAATGTCTGCTAGGAGATTAAGGTCTTTCCCTTCTTCTTTCTTGTACCAATGGAAATAATTGAAAGCCACATTTACAACTAGTTGATAACAGCTGTTTCTCTCTCCTGTACATTCAGGATGGAAGGACTCTGTATCACATCCTTTACTTGGCCACTCACCACTGTAGAGAGAATAAAGATGGATTATAGGGTCATTTCCAAAATTTAAATTTTATTTCTAGAGTATCTGCAGGAAATTTGGGGAGAATCAGAATGGCCCTCTTCTCTTTGCCCAGACTTGTGGTGTCCAGTTACTGAAGCGCCGGACTGACAATTCAGACTAGGACAGGGAACTGTAAAGGATACAGTTCCCAAGGACTTCTCCATCCTTCCTGCCTCACAACCACCTGTGGTCTAGACTTTCTAGAAAAGAGAATGTGTTCTGTTTGTGATGTGTTCCTGTTCTTTCTCATCCTGGTTGTGAGCCAATAATACTAGGGAAGTTCTCTGTCCACAAATACTGGGTTAAACTGATTGAACACATCTTTCCTCTTTATGTGAAAGTGAAGTGCTGCCACCTGCTGTGCTGAGCTCTAATTGCCAAGGTAACTGGCACAGAACTAACTTGTTCTGTCTTTGGAAGTAGAGCTGGCGTGTCTGTTTGTCCCTTAGAAACATCCTCTTATTTCACAAGTAGGAATAAATATTTCTAGTCAGTATATTTCATCATTTGCCTTTAAAGTTCTATGTTAGTTCTTTATAGGGCCGAAGTTCTAGATATAAGGATAAAAATATCAGTTGAAGGTAAGAACAAAACTAGAGACTAAAAACTATACTAGAACAAAAACATACAGGATTTCATTCATTGATGCCATCTGTACCCCATTTATACAGAAGCAAGTAGTTACTCATTTCATGTGGAAACAGTCTTCTTTATTGTCCTTGTGAGATAACTTCTATATTCTAAGACAACCAATATTGGAACTAGGCTTCAGAACTGTTGAGAAAGTTCTTGCTACTAATGTGACCTCTTGAGTCTTGAGATAAAACATACAGAATGGGAAAGTTCCAGGAGCTGACAAACAGAACAAATATGAGAGAATTTGTACTTAAATAGTAGCCCCCCAAAATGGTCTGTGACCATGAAATATTTACTCCAGCCTTACTCAGGAATGTCTGAGAGAGAAAGGCAGATATTTCATAGATACTTAGATTCTTTATTTTCATAGTTATTTTTGAAGAAGTGGCAGTGTAAAATCTTCACAGAGACCTTTAGACTTACTCATGTGAACTCTTAAGACTCTTCCTGATCCCAAGTCTTAGAACAATGGTTATCTATGGTTTTATTAGACATTTTGGATCCAGTAGGAAAAATAAAGTCACAGTCAAAGAAAAGAAATGATATATAGCCTTTGATTTCTCTTTTATCATTGAACCCTTGCAGCCAGACAACAATCAATCAGACAAAAGCAGACATCATGGAGTTTGGACAGGTGGGAAACCCTGGGCCATTGTCCTTTTCATTGCTTTTCATTGACCTTGTCTTACAGTGTTTCTACCTGAAGTTTGTAAAGATTGTTACTACCATGTTCTGTCATTAGTTGTTATAAATCTCCTTTGGGAAATTTATGGATGGATGTGTTGAATTTTCTGTTCTTTGTTCTCAATAAGCTTAAATTTAATTGTAAGAAAAGGAAACAAGAATAGAAGAGAACAGCTAAAGCACTCTGACAAACTGAAAATGCTTAAATAAAAGTTCAAAAACAAGTGCCCAATGAAGCTCAATGAGAAGGCTTCCTTCTACTAAGTGAATGAATTGACATGCAAATTTAGTAGTACAGTTTCATCTCCAGTTGCTTGATATCATCAATAGACTTATTTATCAAAACTTTGGGGCACCAAAGTTTATTTGGGGGAAACAAACGTAGAGCATCTTAGGAGGTAAATTAGAGCAAATTGTGAAGAATTTACCATGTATTTAGCAACACAAGAAACAATAAATTTAGAAAGGAATTGAAAACAGTTTTCTTTCATAAAGCTTTTGGAGCAATGTGCACACTTTGGTCCCAAAAAGATCTTTCATAACTACTTCCTGAGGTGGATGTACTATTTAAAATAGAGAAATTCATCCATATAGGGCAATTCTCTGCTGCCTGGTGTTTCTCCCTGCCTGGAAATCCTCAAAAAAGATGAGGTGCAATCTTAATATGTTTTTCTTATATCAAATAACAATGGACTCTGATGGAAAAGTAAACAGATCTTTTTTATTGACAGCTGCAATGTGTTTTCTGAACAGCATTCTTTTAAGATATGTTCCAATGTTGCATCGCACCAATGTCTAGATGCACAGAAGATGTCACACATCACAACTTTTGTTACCTATCTCCTAATTCTTTTCTCCTTCTAATTATTCATAAGTTCATGACATCTGACATACCAGCCCCTGGTACCTCAGGGTACCTCACTTGTTTCTCTAGGATCCTAAAGAAGCTTTTAATATCTTCCAAAGTATGTATGGTACCAAGGGGGTCTTTACTTGAATTATTTGTAACTTGGTAAGATAGGGAGATCATTGGTATCATGCAAAAGGTATGAGTTGGGTAGAAATTGTCTGTACTTCAATTCCAATTTCTTTTTTTCTCTACCAGTAGAGCTACAGCGAGGTTCTGTTCAGTGTGTGTGAAAATACACAACTGACCAGTTAAGAAGCTAATTGTCTTATCATAGTCCAATTACTATAATTTACCCAAGGAATAAATGTGTATGCCCCTCAGTAAAGCATATTACATCTATTCTTTATGAAATTGTGACATCAGCATTGCTATGGTAAAAATATTTTCACCTTCTTTCCTAGCTTTAGTCTTCCAACATAAAGAGTCCCCAGATTAACATGAGCGCCTGACCTGAGACATCTACTGACTAGAAGAATTAGGTCCATGTATCTCTCTCTAATCTCCAGGTTTCTCCTTTAACATAAAAAACCAGGATGCTCATTACTCCACAGTCATATGTCTGTAGACTATATTTTTGAGGGAGTCAGCTCCTGAAATTTCAGAAGTTCATTTTTGAAAATATTCCCATTAAACTGTTAATGAGGTTCAAGTATTTTAGAATAAATTCTTTGCAACATATTTCCTAGTATGCTTCCAGGGTGTGAGCTCATTTATCTCAATATACCAAATACTGAAAGCAGATGTCTCCTTTAAATTACCTGTATTCAATATATCAGAAGATGGTTGGAGATGGAAGATAGCTGAAGATAGAAGAGTATATGTAAATCTACCCAAAGGCCTAAAAGCCACTCTTCCAAATGGCCTCACTTAATATATTTTCCAAATTAGACACCTGAACATTATTTTTCCTGTCAGCTTTCAGTGTTCTTCTGCAATTGGTAAGCCTAAATAGAAGCAAGGCATTTGTGGACTCCAGACTTTAGCAATGTACATAGAATTGGAACTCTCCATCTTCTCTTGCATGTAAAAATGAAATATTGATTTCAGAAATGCAGGATCTTTATCATCATTCCCTCTGAACCATAGAAGCTTTGAAAATCATATTACCATTGTAAATCACAAATCGAAATTGCAATGGCTCCTTCCTACTGAGGCAGAAAAGGAGGACAGTGTTTTATCATCTGCTAGTTAATTTCTATTGGTTGTGAAGCCCCTTTTTTGTTAAAAAAAATGAGGTGACTTTATATTTTATTTTTAAAATGTTTTTTGGGGTGTGGTCTGATGGAAGAACAAGGAAGTCCCTGAGGGCATCTTACTGATTCTGTTACTTCAGCTAGGTTGTGAATCATGGGAATCAATTTGGACTTAATAAGGAGATATCCAAAGGACCACTGCAAGGATGAAGACTTGAATAGTTACAGTTTATTCATCTCCAGATTGGTTCTCTTTTGGACCTTTAACATGGATTTTGAAGATGGGATTTGGGGCATGATAAATATCCGGAGGACATGGTCCACATTATTATTCACCTTGCACTTGATCCAAAGATCATCAGGAGAAACACCTTGTAATCCATATATGGGAACTTAGATATTTCTTTTAAAGGAATTACAAACAATTAAGGTTTTTATGCAGGGTGCAATTTTTTTTCCTGAATGTACTAGTGATGGGCTAAACCAATGAGAGTAAGTATTCAACAAATATGGTAATCTTTGAGTTCCGATAGATTAAATTTCAGGGTTGGAATGTCCTAAGTGCGCAGAAGTAGGTAGCAGCCGGGAAAGAGCTGACACTTCATATATTTAATCTTGGTTTGGCAAATCATCAATACCTTGGGTTAGGGCACAGGATTGAGATATGACAACTGGTAAAGGTTAAGCGCTGTATCAGGCTTACAGCCACAGGTGATAGGGTCCATTTAACATCCTTAGCAGAGGACTCATAGGAGGGATTTGTAGGGAATTCCCAAGGCAAGAAAAATGGCTCATCAAAGTTGATTGATGGGTCCTGTGTACTTGGTCCTAAAGAGTAAAGGAATATTGTGATTTAGAAGATGCATTCTCATTTCTGGTGCTTCCATAAACTAGTCAGGTGGCTACAAGATCAAATTCAGATCTTAGTATCTGTATTAGTATCTCCTCACATACATCTTCTCTCATTTGTGGTTAAACAAAGCCTGTGATGTCCATAAGACTGCAGGGAAAACTTAGTCAACAGACTTAGCTTCAGAGAGTATGAGAATCAAAGATTATGGCAAGCCGAGCTACAGTGGGCAAGAGTTAGAGTGAAGTGGAGCCAAGAAGTTAGGAACATTTGTCTGGGCCAGAATAGGTGGTGGTTCTACACCGTCTAATGTAAGCTAAGGGTGCATTTCTCTGGTCAGTCTTTAGGCTTCCCAACATATAAACCTCTATTTTATATGCTTACTTTTTCCAAGTGTCTTCCACACTATTCTTCTCAAGAAACTGGATTGAGTAAAACCTAGAATAAGCAAGTATAGTTTTGTTTTTGTTTGTTTATTTTTGAGACAGAGACTCAGTATGTATCCCAGACTGGTCTTGAACTTCCTATGTAGCCCAAGCTGGCTTTGAACTCATGATCCTCTTACCTTAGCCTCCTCAGTGCTGTGATTATAGGTGTGCACCACTGACACTGGCTCAAGTATAGTTTTGAAGTGCTATTCTTAATATATTGTTTTCGAACAACATACTCCATGGGAAGAAATAGAAATATGATGCTTTCTGAGGATTATGGCTTTTACATGAGGTCCCATTTACTCTCTGAGCCAGCTGCGAGAGAGTGCTTCTAGAATAAATACCATAACTTCCTTTCTAGATCTTGTCTTCTGCATCCTAACCA
The DNA here is from genome assembly GCA_007922755.1 of Pedetes capensis. NCBI lineage: Eukaryota > Metazoa > Chordata > Mammalia > Rodentia > Pedetidae > Pedetes > Pedetes capensis. The sequence goes on along the minus strand of VMDO01005729.1, from coordinate 78,239 downwards.
CTAGCTGCTAACAAATGCCTGGATAGGGTTTGTGAGGCTGCCCTGAGAACCTGGGAGTAGATGGTTGCCTCAGGTATTACTCTGGACTTTTTGTAAAGTGCTTCTATCATTTTTTTTTTTTTTTTGGTGTGAGCTCTGAGACAACAGAAATATGTTGCAGAATCTTCTGGCTGTGATGGTGATATGATGAGCCAAACAGTTTTAGCTGCTTTCTGGAAGCTCACAGAACAGTGACCCTGTGTTGCATTGGTTTCTGCCTCTACCTTCTAAAAAAAAGAGGAAAGTAATTCTCCACCTGGGGGGGCTTTTGTATAGCACATAATAGGCAGGCTTTGTGTCATATGAAAAACCCAATCCTATGGTTTTGCCCTCCTGTCTACACACTGCTGGCTGTGATAAGCTAGAGCCTGTCAAGAAGAAATAACAAGACTGATTGCCTGAGCTGACCTGAATGAGAATTGCCAAGAGCTTCTGGGGCAGATGTTAAACATTCAGTTGAGGCAAAAGGAGTCAAAATCTGGTTCCTTTTGTGTTCCTAATCATCCCTGAGTGTTTGTCACATTTGGCCAAGTTTTTATCCCTGTGTCCCTCTACACTAGCTCCTCCCAATCTTACACTGCACCCAGCTTGACTATCAGCTACTGTGCCTAGTAAGGAAGGGGGCCATCAGTGCCCATGATATTCTGAGAGGTCTCACATTGACCCCTCTGTCCCTAGGAGACTCGCTCCAGCTCTGAGCTTCGATCTGTCTTTTTCAGTTTTGTATAAAGCTCCACCTAGAATTATTGAATATGAGCAATGCAGGTGACTCAGAACAGGAAATTGGTGTGGTGGGGAAGGCAGGGCAAGTTGTCAAATCACATCCTGTTCATACTTGCAAAGATGAAACTGAGCCACTAACAGTATGTAAGACAGCCATGGGCTGGGGCTCAGTTGGTAGAATGGTTGGGTAACATGCACTGAGGCCTGAGTTTGATATCCAGCACTGAAAAAACCAAAAGAAACAAAAAACAAAAGGAGCCTCTTTCCTCTTATAAAGATTGTTCAGTTATTCTCCAGAGATTTGGGGTCAATGGTACTTTATTTCCAGATTTGGACTGTCATTATGAAATGTGAGACCTGCATATTATTTTCCCAGTGAAAAAAACATAGTTTAAATTAAAATGATGATGTGCCTCTGGATCTTTGTATTAGGATAGACATACATTCCTACATACAATATTTCTTAGTAATACTGAACTCCTGTCATTCTTTCCTCTCTGTTTTCCCTCTAGATTCATGTTTTCAACCTTCCTTCAGAGTCCACTCCTTTTTTCTGATTTTCTTAGAATCCTAGTTGTCTTCCTAATGTATAATCTAGGTGACTATATTTCATGAAAACTAAAGAAAATTTCCATTCTATTTGATTTTCTTTGCTCTGAGCTCAGCTGTAATGGAAATTCCCCTCTAGGATGAGGCAGTCCCCATGATTCCAGTCACTAGATAGCCGTTGAGATAAGGAGGTAATCATCGTCACTGTACTTGTACCCCCACCTCTGAATATAGCCCAACTAAAGGAAAAGATTTTAGAGCTGCCATACCATGTTCTTCACTTCCCAGGGATTTATTTGGAAAACCCAGGCTCACTTAAATAGCTATTTTTAGTTAATTACGAAAAATCCTAACTAAAATTCACCAAACACATTCTAGGAACTTTATGTACATATTCTTACTTAATCTTCACCTGTGAGAAGGGAGAATTTGAAATTATTATTCTCTTCCCTCATTTTACAGAGAGAAACTTGAGGCTCAGAAACTCTCTCAAGAGTACAGAACTCGGAATTGGAGAACCTAGAAGGTGATGGTCCTCTAATTTAGGAGGTGGAAATTGAATTACCAAGTGCTACCTCTTGTTATCGTCCTCTAAAGCTCTGCTTCTCCTTTCATATATTTCCAAATTAAAGTGGAAGAATCACTGCTACTGAGTGTCATAAATCGTCATGAGAACTAGAACCTAAACACTTATATTTTTATTTTTAAAATCAACTTTATTGGATGTAATTTACATGGATTAATATATTACATTTGAAGTGTTACATTTATTTTGACAAACGTATACACCTGTGTAACCAATACTCTAGTTACTATATAGATATTTCTTATCACTAAGTAAGTTTCCTGTGACCCACTGTCATCAATACCCTCCTTCCGTCTCCAACCTTTGGCAATCACCAATCTGACTTTTTTTCACCATGGAGCAGATTTCCTTCTAGAATTTCATATACTGTATATCAAATGATATGACAGGTGCTTTGTGTTTAGATTTTTTTCTAGAATAGTACTTTTTAAAAACTCATACATATTGATTGATGGATTGGTAGTTTATTTCTTATTGTTGCTGAGTAGTATTTAATTTTATGACTATATACCACAGCTTGTTTATTCATTTATGGACTTTTTCTTCTACCATCTGCAGTCTGCTATGGAGTTCATCCAATGAATTTTTAATTTAAGGCATTATACTGTTCAGTTCTAAAATTTCTATATTTATGTTTTATGGCTTCTATTTCTCTGCTGAGGTTTTATTTCTGTTCATTTATTAAGAACATATTTTTCTTCACTTCTTTGAACATATTTTCCATTAGTTCTTTGCACATATTTATTGTAGCTGTTTAGAAATATTTTTCTGCTAAATTCAATACTGAGCCATCTCAGAGTTACTTTCTATTCATTATTTTCTTGACTATGAATCATATTTTTCTAATAATTTTTACTGTATAGTAAAGATCAACAACTACAATTCTATTTTTGTACTTTGACTTTTCTAATAAAGAAGAAACATTTCTCTTTGCCACCCAAATTCTTATAAATAAATCAATGAATCAAAATTTGTCAGGCACTTACCACCTCCTAGTGTTGCTGTAGGTTTGAAGCAGGAGAACCACTGAGGAAAGATCTTGACTATTGCATATTTGGGCAAACTGGTAGGAGTCATGTTGATAACTCAGAGTACTCTGTGAGAAGCTGAACATTAAACAGAATAAAGCACAATGAGAAATGGATTACAATCTAAAAATGGAGGTGCTTCTCAGTGCCATTTCCCAAAGACAGACATTCAAAACCTTAGATAAAATATTGCTAGTGACTCTTCCACATAAGCCACACGTTAGCAATCTAAATACCTAACATTTACAATCCAGCTACTCTACAGTAGTTAGACAAATGGTTTATTTTGTTTTTACCTTCTTACTATTGACAAGCTGCAGGTACCTAGCAGAGGAAAGAACAGTTACTTTTCATTTTCAGATAGAAATGTAGGAACCCAAATGCAGTTCACACATATAGCTTAAGTCACACAGTAATTCAGTCTGGTTTTTGAATCTGAAATTTCTGTGACTGTCTTTCAATCTGAGTTACTTACCATGTAATTAACTACCAAGAAATTATGTATATGTACACGTATATACATATATATACACAATATATATATACATATATATGTATACATACATATATGTTTTTGTTAGGTGCCATGAGTCGTGTCCCACTCATAGAGACCCTCATAGGGTTTTCAACGGCCAAACATACATATATGCTTTTATATATATGGCATAGCTCACATTCTATTACAGGAGGGAGCAAATGTATTTCCCTCAGGTTTCTTCTTTTTTCCCCCTCAGGTTACCCTTCTGGTAAGTGTGCCATAGGAGCCCCATGCCAGGTGAGCTTTGATGGCCCAGCTGCAGGTTCAAGTGCTGTGTTTGGAGGCCTGGGTACCACTGAGTCCCTACTCCACAGAAGTAGGTGCTGAGTGACTGTGCTGGGCTAGTGTGATGTGCAGGGCACTTTGCTGCTTTTTCTCAATAAATACAGCAGGTTCTTGCTATGATTCCGCTTTTCCTCCCTTTCAATAACAGAATCGGGAGGATGGAACCTTCAGTATGCTTTGGCCTGTACAGCTATACAGAATCTAAAGTCTTTGGGGAATTGCAGTTAATGGTAACATCTTCTCTTCCTTATATGGCCAAGGCCTGTAGACTCTGCTCCGATTGTTGGCTTCTCACCTCTGATCAAAAGGATGATTGAAGGACATAGGACATCCTCATGAGATGCTCCATCTCATAAAAGGAGGGGTGCTTTTCTTGCCTCCTTCTTCACTCAAAAAATACGCACATCACACAATAATGGAACTTTCCCACACTTTTTCTTACATCTGGTTCTCAAAAAAGTCCTTTCCAGGACAGGAAGGTAACCCACTCTTGCCTTCAGGATGCAGTCATCAGTCCAGGACTCTCCCAGACTGAGCTGGGTACTAAGAGGTCAATTGCCACAATGAGGTGCCTGAAAGCAGCATCAGGAGAGTCTCCATCCCTTGGCTCCCAGCAGATAAAGGAGCTCAGGTCAACTTCTGAACAGGCTCCCTCAGGACAGCTGTAATGCCATTGTTTTCAGGTTACTACAAATTTGGAGACAATCAGACAATCATCCAGAAAGATATGACAATACTTTCACTTTTTGCACAGAATTATATAAATCTATCCTGAATACTTAGAATGCATCTTAAGTGTTTTGGACATGTTGTCAGGAGGGACCTATTCCTGGAGAAGGACATCATGTTTGGAAGAGTGGTGGGTCAACAAAAAGAAGGAAGAGCCTCAACTAGATGGATTGACACAGTGGTTGCAACAGTAGGCTTAAATATAAAAAAGAACACATGCATGGCACAGTATCAGGAACTGTTTCATTCTATTGTACATAGGGTCACTATGAGTTGGACCTGAATCAACGGTACTAACAACAATATCCAGAATACTTTTAAAACAGTGGTTTCTAGTGGCCAGGCTAAGAAGTGTTAAACTTTTATTGAACAAGTTTACAAGCAAGTCTTTTTCTTGATGTAAAGTAGAGTCCACCAATACAGTAAGGTAGAGAGAACTATTCCAGGATTAGCTACAGAAAAAGAAAAAAATCAAGAGAAGATTTACAAACACACAAACACAGTTACATATAAATATACATGTATGCATATGTGAAATGGGATTAATCTTTCATGTAGTAACATTTTCATTATACCATCTGCTTGTTCATATTCTTTTCACTAGTCATCATTGCCTTCAATATAATATTTTGTTATTAGGTGCTGTCGAGTCAGTATCCGACTCATAGCGACCCTCATAGGGTTTTCAATGGCAGACAGTTTCGGGATTGCCTTGGGAGTGGATTGCCAGGCCCTTCTCCCATTTTTGCGGTGCTGGGAATTGAACTGGGGACCTCAGAGACTGCAGCGCAGTGCTCTACCAACTGAGCTAAATCCCAGCTTTAATATAATATAGAAGCATCTTATAATGGCTTATAATTTTTCACAAAATGGTTTCTGCTTATTGCTTTAGTTTTACAGTAACTGTTACATGGTTTAAGTTGCATGTTCCAGCCATGTGAATTAGTTTAATGTCTTTCTCTCAAACTAAATCTTGACTTTACACCTTTGCACATTCTATTTTTCTTTTTATATAATGCTCTCTCTTTGACTTTATTATTAGCGAACTCTTTCACTGATCTTAATTCAGCCATGATCTCCTTGGGGAGTTTTCCCTTTCATTCTCTTTCCAGTTAGATGACTCTGTTAGGGGGTATATTCTATTCTTCTCCTGTGATAGCTTTCACTGCAATAATATAATATAATATAATATAATATAATATAATATAATATAGTATAATATAATCCACAGTATTACAAACTCCCTAAAGGCCTAAACATTGTCTATTTCTTTTTAGTTGTATCTCCTATATTCTAGTCCAAGACACCTATTAGGCATCAAATGAATATGCTTATTTATGGACTGTCAAGTACATAGAGGACACATTTGGTAATTTCACAAAGATTATGACTTCTTATTTGTAAACTGAGATTATGGCTTCTTTGCAGTGGTTATTTGAGAATTTTATGGCAATCACACACATATACACATATATTCATAATACATGGCATTATTCATACACATATGTGATTGAACTATATGCTCAACTGAAGTTTTATACTCTCAAAAATATATCACTCATATAATTTTATGTATATATTAAATTCATTGCATAACTCTGGATTTCAGTCCTAAAATTCTTCATGCTCTCTGTTGCTTTGTATGTACTGTTCCTACTTTTAAGATCATTTCATTCACCTCTTCTATCTTACAACCTGATAGACTTCTACTAAATCTTCAGGCCTACAACACATGTACTAGGCAGTCCTTGACTCACACTCAAGGTGGAGGTGGAACTGGGCTCCCTATATTCTTCGTACTGCCCTTGATCTCCTAAGCTTACCCTTGCCTCACTATATTCTGTCCGAATAGCTACCTGTATAACTAATTTGATTATAAATTCAGGGAGAGAAGATACCATGTAATTACTCCATAGATTTTTTCCCTGCCAGCATGTAACATGAGCATAGAACTTAGTGGGGACTTAATTTATAAGCTGTTGATAGGCTGAATAAAACTTGAGGGCAATGTCACCTGGAAATTATTGTCTTTGCATTACTGATGAAGGTCCTTACATAAACTACTAAGAAGTTGACTTACTTGCTAAAGATGAAGTATCACAATCTTGGCCAGATTATTTCTAAGAAGTTCCTTATGAATGCTGCTTAACAAACATACCAAATGAGTAAAGGATCTAATAGATGGCTGGGATGAATGAAAAGTGATGGTTGAATTGGTGTGAGGAGCTTGAGCAAAAACAATAAAGATGAAATTGTATATAGTGTTTCCTTTTCTGGCATAATGTGTGGCTTTGAAGAATAGAGAAGACATCAATATATTCTCTTATTATAGTTTCCCATCATACACAGACATGAAATAGGGTAATTGTAAATGCAATTAGAGTGAAAAATGTCCATTGTAACTGAGCTTTATAACTAGGTTTGAATAATTTATAAATCATGGTAAATGTATCTGAACATAAGAAAACCTTATTTATTGCTTTAGGGGATTAGAAATAGTTTTGTCAAGAAAAGGGATATATAGTAACTAGTCTTATTATTCATATGCATTTTCATATTTTTTGAAATTGAAATGAAGTGATTCATCAAGGGTGCATTTCTCCACACTCTTTAAAAGATGGCATATTTTCATATGCTCTGCATTTTTGCTGGGTTCTGTGGCTACAGCTATGGATTTGGGCACAGATTCTGGATGTGTGAGAATAATTGATACCCACAGCAGAATTTCATGCTGGCTGTGGTGGCCCATTCCTGTAATCCCAGCACTGGGCTGTGGCAGGTAGATTGCAAGTTTGAGGCCAGTGAGACTCTATTTCAAAAAACCTTAAATGAACAACAACAAAATAAAAGTAAGGGAAGAAGAAGAAGTGGAGTTTCTGGAGTCTCTGAGTTGAAACTCTGAGGTATGCATATGCATGAAATCAAAGTCATCCTAAGTATAAATAGTGGCACTTAATATTCTTTCCTCCTCCTCCTCCTGCTCCTCCTTCTTCTTCTTCTTCCTCTCTCTCTCTCTCTCTCTCTCTCTCTCTCTCTCTCTCTCCCTCTCCTTCTCTTAGTGATACTAGGGGTCTGAACACAGAGCCTCAAGCATACTTTGCAAGCACGGTACCACTGAGCTGCACCCCTAGTCCCTTTTTAATTTTTTATCTTGAGGCAGTGGTTCACTAATTTACATAAGCTGCTTCTGGCCTCAAACTGGCCATCCTCTTGCCTATACCTCCAGAGTCACTGGAATTACAGGTGCATACCACAGTACCTGACACTCTTTTTTATTCTTAATTACATGCATTACAAAAGAAAGGATCTTGCAATTTTTCCTGCCTGTATGAATATAGGCAATAAAAAGAAGTGAAAGAAATAATATATGTAAGATTGGTGTTCTCTTGCTCCTGGATATGGAAGCATCAAGGAGTCTAATCCATACTGAGTTCGCAGCTTCATATCCATGTTCAGAAAGATAGAATAAAATGAGAGCACTGATCATTCTATAGATTTTATCTCATAATTATCCCATCTCCACAAGGATCCCTAGACGGATCCAGCTAAGCAACACCATTATTGCTCCTGTTCTGTTCAGAAATGTCTTAAGTATCAACTGAAATCCCTGTCTAGTTAAAGCCACAAGTAATGGTATTTCCAGAGGTTTCCCCATGCATTCTGAAAAATTTCTTGAATTTTTACATTCTCTAACTGTAAATGTCTTTAGCTTCAGAAAATCAGCCTACAAGGCCAAGTTATGACTATTTATCTGCAAATACAATATATATAAATACTTCCATAATTTCAGAATTGTACTATTTGTGAATGATAATCAGACTCTTCTATGTGTAAATGACCAGCAAATTTGTGTTAAGAATCGTAAGAGTGAAGAGCTTTTCAAAAGTGTGCATACCATGTTAATGTCTTCTGTTGGAAGGTAGCATAGTTGGTACTTTGTGGTGTGTTCCTTACAATCAGGTTGTTTGAGCATGAACTCTATTTTCTCTCTCTATTTTCTCTATTTTCTTAAGCAAACTATTGATCTCCCATACCTGTTTCTTATTCTCTTTATGCATTATTCTAACAGCTGTCTCAAAGAGTTATTGAAATCATCAATGTAATGCCTGCAAAATGGGTGGTATTATAGAAGTTCAATAAAATTTAGATACTATTACTGTTATTATTGCTAATTCCCCTCCTCCTCCACCTCCTCCTCCTCCTTTCTGCTTCTTTTTCTCTTCTTGTCCTTCTAGTGATGATGATTTAAATCTAGGACCTGGAGTCTGGATAATTTGATATTGCATGTAGTTGTAAGAAATTATACAGAAATTGAAGGAGGTTATGAAAAATATACTGACCTGAGTAACTGTAAAAAATGAGTAAGATTCATCAGACTAAGACCCAAGCTTAGAATGTAAAAGCAGGATATTCTATGTGATATAATGATTTTCTTTGAGAATACAAGTTAATTATTCTGGTTAACTTATATTGTATATGTATTTACTGATATGAACTATTATATAAATGGATGGTTGGAGCCAGATTTTTCACTCTTGTAGTGGGAATTTATGGATAAGCAAGGTAAGGAAGCTACCATGTCCATGTGGTAATGATTTAACATTGGGTATATTGGTAAGAACCAAAGTTTAACTTACTGTTTCTACAGATTATGTTACATTTAGAAATATTTGGATATATGAATATACAATGTTAGTATTCACATGTAGATTTATTTTCCAAAAGACATTTGTCATCTGAGAGAGCCTAAAATAAATGATACCTCAATAAATGCAACAAGTGCACATAATATCCAGATCTTTATTTCTAATACAGTACTATTGTTGTTAGGTGCCTTTGAGAAGGGTCTGACCCATAGTGACCCTCATATGGTTTTCAATGGTTGATTATTTTGCAATTACTTCAGTATCAGCCTCTATTAAAAGAAACAAATGCCCTTGGAGAGATGGTTAATTCTAGGACTGAAAATATACAACATAGGCCAACAGGATAGGTAGTATTAGAAAGTAAGGAAGTGCTACAATGCATCTATGTGTGTGCCCACCCACACACCCACTCTCCCACTCACACACATGACAATGGATGGGTACAAGTCACATGAGTGCTGGAGTTAAATAAAAGAGCTCCAAGTGGCTAAGGCTGGAACAATTTGAATAAGAAAATAAAAAGTAATATTGAATTATAACTTAAAGTAAAGAATAAATATCCACAAGTCCATACTGATAAATGATTAGCTACATTAATACGTGGGAGAGAAGAGACAAATCTACCATGCAGAATTCCAAATAATTTATACAGATTCTCCACCTACAAGAGGAGACAGCATAACTCCCCACTCCTTAAGCATATATACTGACTTTCTTCCATATAGTACAGTATGGAAAGGGAGGGTTGTAGGGGTGTATCATGACAAAATCTACTTCAGCCAGATGACCAAAGTCAACATCAACAGTCACAAATCGTGTGGATTATATGTACCCTTGATATGAGACTAGCACTTTACCTTTGTGAAACCATAAATCCAGTCTAATCATGAGAAAAATATTAGCAAATTTCAATAGAGAGACACCCTATAATGTACCCGATCAATACTCTTCAGTACTGTCAATGTCATCAAAAACAATGAAAGTTTGATAAACTGTCACAGCCAAGAGTAGCCTAAGGAGACAAGACAACTAAACATAATGTGGTATCCTGGATGAAATCCTGGCACAGAAAAGGGACATTAGGTAAAAATTAAGGAAATCTGAACAAAGTATGGACTTCAATTGGGAATAATGTATCATTAGTGGTCACTAATTCCAACAAATATATCATGTGACATGTTAGCATGGGAACACATGGAGCAAATGGGAACTTGTACTATCTTCTCAATTTTTCTGTAAATGTAAAACTCTTCTTTAAAAAGTCTATCAATTTAAGAAAAAGTGTATTCACAGATAAACAAGATAATAGAATTGGATGACATTATTTAAAATATCCATTATAAATACTTTAAAGGATTTATATGAAAAAGAGAATTATGACTAAATAATATGGGGAATTGCTGCAGGGAAATGTAAGCTTTTTTGATTTAACCTTTTTATTAGTGTACACTGTTGTTACTAGGTGCTGTCGAGTCAGTGTCCGACTCATAGCAACTCTATGTAAAATAGGCAAAACAGTATTGTTAGTGCTTCTCCGCTATTCACAGTGGCTGATTTTTTTTGGGAGTGGGTTGCTGGGTCCTTCTCCCAAGCCTACAGCACCTGGTGTTCACAGGTAGTCTCCCATCCAAGTACTAATCAGGCCTGGCCCTGCTTATATTCTGAGATCTGATGGGAATTGGACGCCACAGTCGTATGACTGCAGGCTAGTGTACATTAGTAATACAAAATAGTAGATTTCATTACAACATTCTCATACATGTATACAAGATGCCTTAACCATATTTCTCCCCCTACTTCCCACACTTATTCCCCTCCAGCTAGTCCCCTTCCTATTCCTTAATAGTCCCTCTTCTACGTCCATGTCTTCTGTTTTTTCTTTTTAGATTCCATATATGAGAGAAAACATGACACTTATCTTTCAGAGACTGACTTATTTTTTATTAATATCATGATCTCTAGTTCCACCTACTTTCCTGCCGGCAACAAAAGTTTCAATATTCTATTGTGTATACATGTTACATTTTCTTTCAAAAGCAACTCTATTAGTCATCTCATTGTCACTATGGCCAAGAAACTGACTGGAAAAAAGTTATGAGTGAGGAGATGACTTATTGAAGGAGGTTACAATTAGAGGATCAATCTTTCATGGCAAGAGGGCAGGTGGAAGGCTATAGCAGGTGGGCAGGACCCATGGCATGGAGGATCAGGAGGCAGGGAGTAAGCATAATGGAAACAGGGGTAAGGGTAAGTACCTCCAAAGGCCCACCCCCACCCCCCCAGTGACTCACCTCCGTCAAGCTAGATCCTGCCCCTCAAGAATCCAAAACTTCCCAGGACAGTGCTACCATCTGGGGACTCAATGTTCAAACATATGACATTGGGAGGACATGTAGATCTAAACCAGAACAGCAACCAAATGTTTCTTTGTGGAGTTTTTGAGGCTTTTTATATTTAGGATCATGTTGTCTGCAAACAGGCATAATTTTGATTCTTCTCTTCTAAGTTGGATTCTTTTTATTTCCTTTTCTTTCCTAAATGCCATTCTAACAAGCTCTGGACCAAAACCACTCCCACTGACCAACTGGTGAGCAACACACAAAAAAGAAATAGGTGACTGTCCCTCAGTCTTTGCTATCTCCAAGGAGCACATAACCCAAAAAGACATAGAAAGAAGTGCAGACTTGTAGATATAGTGAATATCCACTCTTGCCTGCATGACCACTTCAGCAGAGACAATATCTTAATTTTAAAAGTTTTAAGATTTCTTTTACTTTCTTTTCTCTCTCTCTCTCTCTTTCTTTCTCTCTCTCTCTCTCTTTCTTTCTTTCTTTCTTTCTGTATTTGTTGGATAGGTGATTGGTTTATGTGTGTGTGTACATCATTCATATATATATATATATGTCTTCATTATGCCCTTTTGTTTCTTCTTGCACTTTCTCCTCCTCTCCTTCTCATAGTAACAGTAAAATTCTTTTATATTTTCTCTCTTTCTCTGTCTCTCTCACTCTCATAATTATGGTCTTCACTTTCTATCTTTCTTCTGCTTTCTCCCTTCTTCAGTAATCTAACTTTACTATCCATTTTTCATCACTTATAATTATTTTTATTACCTAATAGTATTTAAAAACTTTTTCATTTGTATTATTTCTGTCCCGCCATTTCTGTTCACTATTGTTAGAGTTGTGGATGTCAGTTTTAACACTTGGTTTTTGTCTTTTTTTCTATATCTAATCCACTAGTATTTGTTGCCATCATTGTTACTTGTTTTCCCCTTCCTACATGGTGGTGGGATGGAGCATAACACATCAAGCATCTTCTCAGTTGCTCTGCCACTGAGCTACCCTCCCTGCCTAGCTAAGAGGCTACACATCTTGATCTGAACACAACTCAATACTCCCCAAACTTCAGTGAATACTTGAGCAATAGAGGAGATAAAACTCTAAGCCAATGACCATACTCTAAGTAGGCATGGCTGGGGAGGGTGAAGAACTGCTCCTGGATATCCACACTTACAGCAATAGGGGAAATGACAACAAGAAACTGTGGACACTGCAGCTATAAGGGACTGTACCATAGGTCACTCCACTACCCTTATGGATGGTAAGCTATTGACAAGACCAGAGGAATAATTACAGAGGATGTGCCCTGTATGCTGCACTGTCTACAATAGGTCTGCCTGAGCTGCTAGAAATACCCTACTGTTGTGAGGCATACTGAGAAAGTCAGACCCCTAGGCTATGACACAGTATGCACTGTGTCAAAATACACTAATATCCACAAAAGAAGTAATGGGAAAACTATACTACAAAGTCCAATTGGAAATATATTCAACACTTAACAACAATCTAATATGTGAGGATATATCATCAATAGGCATTTGTTTCATAAAAAGGCTCTCATGTAAAAGAGAAAAAATCTATCCCAACAGATGTGCAAACCTCAACATATAAATACAGGAAATATAAAGAAAACAAGGAAACACAACTCCTATGAAAGTTGATAACTCTCTAGCAATTAACCCCAAAGATATTGAAGTGGATGAAATGCTCGATAAAGAATTCCAAGCAATGATTTTTACAAAGATCAATGAATTCCAAAAAAGTACAGAAAAACAACAAATTAAAGAGGAAAGAAACATAAGATATGAATGAGACATTCAATAAATGGAAACTTTGAACCCCCCAAAAATATTAGAAGTGAAAAGCTTAATAAGTCGAATTTTAAAATTCAGTAGAAACCCTTGCCAACAAACAAAATCAGGTGGAAGAGAGAATATCAGAGATTGAAGACAAGGTTGATAAATCATTTCATTCTATCATTGATAATGAAAAAGAATAAGAAAGTATGAACAAAAAATATAAGTCTTCTGGGACACAATTAAAAAACCGAAATGGTGTATTTTTGATGGAGAGCAAGGCACCAAGTACAGATTAGAGGCATAGAAAACCTATTCCATGAAATAGTAGCAAGAAAATTTTCGAAATTTTGGGAAAGATATGGACATATAGGTACAGGAGACATTTAGAAGCCCAAGCAGACATAGCCAGAGGAGAACCTCCACACACTATCTTATACTTGAAATGCCAAGAATACAGAACAAAGAAAGAATATTAAAAGCTGCAAGAAAGAAGTGACCACTCTCTCCTAAAGGCACACCTATCAGAACAACAGCAGATTTCTCAATAGAAACTTTAGAATTATGTTTGTAGAAACTGCAAAAACTATTAATTGCACTTCTAATTCTGTCATCTGATTCCTGCTTTAATGAAAAACATGCTCCTCTGCAGTGTATCACACCAGCACAGAGACCCTCTTTCTTTCTCTTTATCCTTTTGCTCCAAAGACACTTCTGGATTGCTTAATATGTCTCTGGCTGCCTGGACAGTCAGGACACCCATGGCCATTTAGACTTATGACTCCTCTCCTCCTTCTTTTCTATGGCTAATACTACTTTACTCCTTTTTACTATTGCTGAATCTCCAGACTTGCTGCTGTAATCAAGGGGATGAAATTGATTTTGGTTTCAAAGTCCTGATTGGTGAAGCAGCATTGGTGGATGATCCTTGTTTCTCATGCCACCTCTCTTAACCACTTCCTCTTTCTTTTCCATTTTTTTCTGAGCTAGCTATTAACTCTGTACTTTCATTCTTCCTTCCTTTATCCTGAAGTGCTTCTTCCTCTTTTTAAATTTATTCTTTTTCTTTTAAAAGACCTTTCTTATAGTGCTTCCTCTACCTACAGGGTTCCTCTTGCTGCTTCAGCCTCTCTCTTTCTTAAAGCATGAGCTCCTGATCTAGTTCATAATACAGGTCTTTCTCCATATATTCTCTCTTACTCTCATCTCCAGGTCTCCTGCTTTTCATCTTTCAGTTCACCATCAGAACACTTAGACAGGGGACAAATTTGTCAACTAGCTGTTTTATCAGCCAAATTCACTTTGTCCAGTTTCTTGGCCTTTTCTCTTTTGTCCCATTATTTTCATCTCCTTTTGCTGATTACTTGAGGAGCTTAATATTTTGTTTATCCCTTATTTTGTCTCTTTATAGAGCTCTAGCTGTCTTTTTCAGCTTTTCCATGTTTTTCCTTTTCAAATTTTCTTCTTTCCATTTTCTTCTTTTTCTTTCTATTTGTGGCCTCCTTCTTCCCTATTTTCTCTTTCATTCTCTGTTTATTTTTCAGAAAGCTCAAAAGGTTTTTTTTAGCTATTAATTCTCTATTTTTTGCTTCTATTTCTTCTCGTAATATCTCTGGAGTCAATGTCATTTGCTCATTACCTGTGACATTATTCTCCCCAATTTTTCTATATTCTGGATCATCATCAATAATCCCAACCATGATATCTATTTTCTTAGTCTTGTTTTTGAAGCTTTTTGAAAAGGTGCAAATTCTACCATAGCAAGATATTTCTGACCTTTACTGTCAAGGAATATATAACCATCAAAGAAATCCCTGAATAAAATAATGTCCTCTTGGTTTTTAAAGTTGATATATGCTCTGGCATACATATGAGAATACAGGCTACTATCATTAGGTGCTGGAGATGATTATTGAGTACACCATGGACTGCCAAAAAGAACTAACACATCTGTCCAAGAGGAAGTGCAACAACAGTGCTCCTTGGAAGCAAGGATGGCTAGACTGCATCTTATGTATTTTGGACAAGTAGTCAGGAAGGACCAATCTCTGGAGAAGGACATCATGTTTGGGAGACTAGCAGGTCAATGAAAAAAATGAAAACCCTCCACTAGATGGATTGACACAGTGTCTGCAACAATGGGCTTAAACACAAATAAGATCATGTGCCTGGCACAGAATAGGGCAGTATTTTGATCTGCTGTACATAGGGCCACTATGAGTTGGACTTGACAACACCTAACAACAACAACATCACTAGGGAAAAAAATTCAAAATAATCTTGCTCAGGTATAAGTTGAAGATATTCCTGAAGCTGCTGCTTGGTCAAAGAGGGAGATAATCTTTGAATTACTACCCTTGCTCAGTGCCTCTTTCTTTTCCTTTTTGCCATCCTGCTTATCTTTCCCTTTGTTGCCTTCCCTGGAAGTACCACCACTGTTACCTGTGGCCCCTGGAGGAGTTAACAGGGTTCTTTGCTTCTCCTTAGGCCTATGTTCCTCTTGGCTGTGGATATGCTCTCCTGGGAACTCACTGTCAAAGCTGCTCTGCAGGTACCTATGATTTCCTGGTCTGTCCCCAACAAATCTTAATTAAACTCTCTGTCCTCTCCTTTCTATCTTGCTAACTCAGGGAACTTTTTGGCTAGCCACATAATTTAATTATCATAAAGGTTGTAGGAAAAGCTTCAGTTGTTTAATTAGCATTATTAATTATACAAAATGATGGATTTCATTGTGACATGTTCATACATGTGTATAATGTATTTTTTTGCTATTCTTATGATTGTATATTTATTATAGAGGACATAAATGGGCATGACCTGCTTAATGAAGAGATATAGTGGGCTTGGAGTCTGGGAGACTTCTGAATGCAGAATTGCTATAGTTTCTCCCCAGGGAATCAAGTTGTCACCCTCCTAACATCTGACATGTTCACTAACCGGGAAGCTCCACTGAGCTTTGTGTCCAGAGTTTTGATCAGGGTCTCATTACATAGATGCAATTGATTAACTCATTAGCTAGAGACTGAATTCCATTTCTCCTTGGCTTCACATAGCTCAAAGCCTCAATCCTCTAATCACATGGTTGGTCTTTCTGGCAGACGGACCCCCATCCTGAAACTAGTTAGGGTCCACCATGTTATGAGGCATCTTATTAGCATAAACTACCAGGGCCTGCCATGAATATCACTCCTAACTATTGACATGTTTCAAGGATTTAGTGTCCTCTCAGGTACTAGGGACAAAGGTCAAATTTCTTACTCCACAACATTCACGGTGACCAGTTTCCTCTACACTGGCTTCTCAAGCTCTCACTGCTTCCCCACTTCAACTTTTCATTCTGACAAGTCTCAAACTTTCACCGAGATTCCCCAATTCTTAGGAATTTTGCCACATTTTGTGTAATGTACTTTGATCACATTCACCTCCCTTAACTCTCTCTTGTCCCTCTCCCCCCCAGTCCCTTCTTCTTCCCAAATTGTTCCCCTTATACTTCATGTCTCTTAAAAAAGTCTAGATTCCTCATGTGAGAGAAAACATACAATATTTGTCTGAGTCTGGCTTATTTCAAAAGCTTCAGTTTTTTGGTGAAGAAGAATTACGGGAAAATTCCTTTATAAATCTTATATGCATACACATTCATGCATACATGTATACACAGCATGTGTACACAAGGACTCTCTTGCTTTTTCTGAGAAGCAGTGGTGCCTCATTCTATTCTGTTTTCCTCTCATAGTTGCCATTTCTTTCTTTTTAGCATAGAATTCTATGTTTAAGGACTGGAAACAATTCCAAACATGCAAAGAATTTTTTTGTGTCATGGAAATTCAGGTTTCCTAATGTTCTATTTGCTATGCAAGTGAAAAATGTAACAACAATAACAGCAAATGTTTGAGGTGAATGGAATCATATTGTCACTGGGCTGTAATGAAATAGATTTAATCTTTTTCTAATCCATACGTACCAAGTGAAAAAAAAATCTGAGTGATTAATAGAATGGTCAAAGGTGATATAATTTGATAGTGAAAGTTAGAATGTAAGACATCAGGATATTTTTATTAGTTAATACACCCATTTCACTAACACTCATTTGTAGGAAAGGAGAATCTCATGTAGGTAAATTTGACCACTTCGATCATGTAAGTTTGAAGGCTTTGGATGAACTAAGTACCTGATGGAGACTCTTAGTTAATAAAAGTTTAGGGAGTCGGGCATGGTGGTGCAGGCCTATAATCCCAGTGACTCTGGAGGTGGAAGCAGGAGGATCACAAGTTTGCGACCAGAGGCAGTCTGCATAACTTAGCAAGACCCTGTCTCAAAAAGTTAAAAAATGGACCCAGGGCGCACCTCAGTGGTACAGCACTTGCAAAGCATGCAAGCAAGAGGCCCTGAGTTGAAACCCTAGTACAGCAAATGAATAAATAAATAAATAAATAAATAAATAAAAGTTTAGGGAATCTCCACATCTCCTATATTCTCACAGTCCTAGGATGGCCTTGTCCTGGTTCTTCATTCCCAATTTTGAGCTGTATCCTAAACCCTCAACCCCATGTATCTACATCAGCTGAGAATCATGATAGCTACCAATAGCAAGGCCTTTGCATTTGACAATCTGCACAACATGCTTATGTTTGCTATTTTGATCCACAGTACAAAACCTTTTAATGGATGGTGTGTCAAGAAGTCTAACATCTGCTTAGGAAAAGAGTACACCATAACTAATTTACTGAAGAATTCCGAGAAGTATTTAAGTGAAGAAATAAATGAGTGTGCTGTAACACATGAATATTCTCACTTACCATCACAGTTATCTATAAAAAGTAATCAGAAGTTCTTTTATTTTTATTTTATTTTTCTTATGTAAACCTGAGGCACATGATTGCCAGTACTCTCAAAGGTACACAAACATTCACTGGAAGACCTTACAGTAGGACCTTAGTTGCCCCATTCGAAGCACACATTGTTTTCTGCCAGTATACAGAGGATACAAGATGTCCTCATTCAAGGATGAAAGGATCACCAGAGATTTATGCTTTGGTTAAGTCAGCGGCCTGTCCCTGACAGTGGAAAAGGAGAGTGGTCAGGCTGACAGCCGAGGCTCAGGGAGCTTTCCTAACTTATTTGTAAAACTTTTTCCTGTATTAGTCTACCGTTAAGCTCAACTTGCCTCATATACTTTAAAAGCACACTCTCATAGTACCATGTGCAATGGAAACAAGCCTGTGTACCCCTTATTCAGAAACGCTAAAGGGTTGGATCCCAGCTGCAAGTTTGGGGACAGGCTGCAAGTACCCACGGAGCACTGGGCACTTCTGCTCAGAGGGACCTAGCTGGGTCTCCAAGCTGGGAGTCTGCAATGTGCAGAGAAAGGCATTTGGCACTTTTGTTGAGGAAGACTGTGAACCTTCTGTCTTCATTTTTATCTACAACTGAACATAAAGACATCAAGAAGGTAGGATTGTTAGCAGGGTAGTTTTTGTACCACATGAAATAGTCAAGCATATTATGATTACAGTTATAGTTCAGAATAGAATTTTTTTTTTCTCAGACAGTCAGGGATGGAAGATTTTGCTGACTCACTCGTCACCACTCCTCACAAAATAGCCCTTTCCAAACAGGAAACAGGGCTATTATGCCCTGTTTGGAAAGAATAACAGATTTATAATTTTATTCTTAGAGCCTGACAGAAATCATCAGGAGTCAGAAAACAAAACAAAACAAAACTCTTCAATTATTTCATTTCCAAGTCTAGTATTCCTAAGAATCTTCCTACCAGATTCAAATCCCCTCCCCAACTCACAGGCCTGGTTGTTTCTCCAGTGACTATTCCCCTTGTCTGGTTTCCTGCCCAGGCAACTGCAGGTCTGACTTCAACTTCCTCCTCTGAGTTGTTTCCTTCCACAGACCTTTCTGTTTCACACAGAAACAGCCCTATACTTAAGTAGTTATTTATCTTTATGAAAGGAAGAACTGCCCCCTTTAGTCCAAATACAGAAAAATTCTGAAAATGTATTTCTGTATTTCCACAGGATCAATTTGCACTGGCTTCCCCATAAAAAAGTTATCAGATTGGAAGACGAGGAGATCATGTAATTCAGAGATCACATAATTCAAGTGTGTGTGTGTGTGTGTGTGTGTGTGTGTGTGTGTGTGTGTTATAATAATAGACAATGACAGCTGAGAATAAAACGAGTTATATTATGTCAAATGATTGGCAGATTGTCAACTGGAAAACTTAAGTCAGATACCCTATTTAAAAGTACTAAGAAGAATTGGTGCTTGTGGGGACTACATGAGAACGTGATGTTCTAGTTAATGAAATGCTTACAAATTTAGAACACAAAGGAAGTTTGGTTGTTTTGTCTTTAATGTAATTGAATTCTAACATGATCTTCAGATGTGTCAATATTTTCTCTGACTAAATAAATGACACAAGGTAATTAAATTGGATTTAATTTATGGTTGGCTTCTTAGGAAACACAAAGCAACACATAAGATTTATCCCCTGGAAAGGATCGCTCTCTAAAGTAGATTATCTGTTTTGGAACTTGAATAAGATTAATGTGCTCTCTATTTTCAAATGAGAAAAACAATGACATAATCCTGTACATGCTATAGACAACATTAGACCTTAGTCTTGAAAGCTACCAGAAGACACCACAGAAGTATTTATTTGTTTGCCCTACTCGTGGCCCCGTGTAATGTATTTCTCCATTGTTTAATAATGGAAGAGTCAAGAAGAATCAATTGTACTTTTAATGGCAACAAATGATTGCAGTTAAAGGTAGATTCCAAGATATTTGTTTGGAATTAGTATTAGTAAAAGCATAATAAAATAATATGTGATGCATCCTTTATGATGGCAATAATTATTTTTAATTTTTATTTTAATAATAATGAATGTTCTGGGAAGTTTTAATGCCTCTATTAAAATATGTTAAATCCACACTCTAATTCCATTTCTGAAGTATCTGGTGAGTTGCTCATGTTTCATATTATATACTTTCAAGCCATACAATTCAGAATTCCTAGTGAAGAAATTTTTGCTGATTTACTTAGGTGTTTATATATTCAATTAACATTTACTTAGTTTTTATAAGGTCTTGGTATTGTGCTTGACTTAGGGTTTCAAACATGACTATGGAATCTTCATTTTTATATACTTGGTCTACAGAGAAAGATGGTGTTCACTATATACTTACCATGTGGCACAATGCATAGGAGTTTTTAACAAAGAAACATAATGGTGGGCAATTAGTTCTGCTGAAGTGCCTCACGGTGTAGAATCAGGGATGATCTCACAAAGGTGGAGGGAGCTCTTTAGCCTGGTCTTAGAGATAAAGGAAGATTAACTAGTTGGCTGTATAAGAAAAGGGTATTCCAGGCAAAGTATCTGCAATTTCAAGGCAAATTACAGCTCATAGTATTCAGAAAATGTATTCAGTTCATTATGGTAGAAGTGTAGGGTTTAGGCATGGAAACTTTATAAGCTGATGTTATAAATGGCAGTCACATGCAAGCACGAGGAGCTATGCATGAGATGCTAAGCAGGCTGATTTTCCGGATCGTATGGGGCCAGTGCACTCAGTAGTATCTGGTAGTGTCTTTTCCTCACCTGATTATACCTATAGATGGAAGGATGACTTATCCTGATCCAGATCAGTTGTGAAACTTTTTTTTTAAAGTATTGGGGGTTGAAGCTAGGGCCTCATGTATGCTAGGCAAGTGCTCCACCACTAAGCTGCACTCCAATCCCGTTTTCTTTTTTTTTTCCTTTATTTTGAGGCAGAGTCTCTAAACTGGGCAAGCTGCCTCTGGCCATGAACTCATGAGCCTCCTGCCTTCATCTCCCAAGTCACCAGGTTTACAGACGTGGGTCACTGCACCTGGCAGCTGTGAAACATTTGATGCTCTCTTCTAGGGGGTCTTATGGGGCTAAGTAAAGACCTTGCATAGGATACCTGGTGAAGTAGGAGGGAAAAAGTGATCCCCTGATAGGAGGAGTGGACAAATACCATCTCAATGCAGCCAATGAGAGGCAGAGACCTGGTATTTAGGCTGAGTAACTGTTAAAGAGATTCTGCTCCTTTGACATCAACACAGGAACTGGCAGAGGTCCTAATACTTGAACATATATCATTAAAGTGATGTTAAATCATATCATAGAACAATTAGAATTGCTAGGTGTGATGATCCTTACAAAAATTGATGACTGCTCAGGCACACAAGGGCAAGAGGCTCCATTTTGGCGATGAAAAGAATCTAAGGACTTTGCACTTTCACAAGAATAGAAGATTAGTGTTTAAAACTTATTGAATGGTTAGCTCTTCATTAGGGATCTGATATCACATTAATGCCAAGGGTGGCTATCACTCACTGCCCAAAGCATGCCATGAAGTCATGTTGACAACTTTGTTTCTAGGGGAGTAACCACAGTTGAGAATCTGTACCTCAGTCTTAATCAGTTCATTTATTTATTCATTCATTCACTCATTAATTTTAGGGCTATAGGATCAGACCCAGGGCCTTGTGCTTATTAGGCAAGCATCCTACCACTGAGCCACATCTCCATCCCCTTATTTATTTATTATTTATTTACTTTTGAGAAACTTCATGTAGAATTACTGCAGATAGGAGGCACAGCTGCCTCCATTTAGGAAATTAATTTGGTTGGGCGAGGGGCAAGTTGTCAGAGTATACCCACATTCTTATTTGTGTAGACTCAACTGAGCCAATAGATATGTATACAGAAGTCTCTCTTCCTACTAAAGATTACTCAGAAGTCCTTCTAGGAATTGGTGGAGCGTGAGAATTTATTGATTTTATGTCTTTATTGTAATAACCCAGAATTAGATTGATATATTAAAATTATTCATAAAATTATATGTAATTTTTTTCCTGGTGAGAATTTTTACTAAGATAATGTTATTCTACATCCCCACATGATGATAAATTTATCTCCTTATATCCCTCATTTGAGGGTAACATGGTAGATCCTAAATTATATCACTTTTTCTTTCTGAAACTCATGTTACTAAATGCATTCTTTGAAAAGATACCGTTCTCCTGGTTATACTAAGTTTATGATTGTCCTTTCATCCAACAGATACCTGGGCACACATTTCTTAAAGACAGAAAAACTTCCTATTTTATTAGTTTATATTTGTCTACTGTACCAGTCAAGGAATATTCAATAAATCAGAATCTTCATGAGTTCTGTGCAATAGGGGCTTCAGGACAGGAATTTGGCTTTATGCAGTTGTGAAATGAGCTGGGGAAGTGAGGTCTAAGAGTAGTTGAAGGGTCAGAGGAGAAACCTCCAAAAACTGAATCTGAGAAACCAAGCATTTCAGGCTGCTGAACTGTGCTTTGAAGGGGAAGTCCATAGAAAATTCTCAGGAACCTGCTTCCTTTGCATAGCTACCATCTCCAGGTGCCCATTGCCAGGCATGTGACAGTGGTTGGTCATCAGAGTGAAAAACAGGAAGAAGAGCTAAACATAGAGTGCAAGGAGGAACATGCAGATATTTCTGCACAAGTTTGTCACATCTCACTTTAATAACTTCCAGAGAGCATGGATACTATTTGACTTTTGTCTTCCACATCTCTCACAAGTTCCTCATTAGGCAACTGTAATCTGGTAGTATATGAAAAACAAAAACAAACAAACAAAAAACCCCCAAAAATCTAACAAACAAACAAAAAACTAGAAAACTTGATTCCCAATTTAAGGGCAGTAAATCAACTATCATCTCCTCATTGTATACTTTGAATTCCATTATAGATCATTTAATTGTGTTTAACATCCACATAAGGCAATAGTAAAATTATGCTTCTGTCTAATATGATGAAAATATCCTGCATACCTCCGTATGTCTGTCTGTTTGCCATATGTAGGGGCTTTCACATTGCTGTGATGCTGAAAGCTACGCCACTGGTATTATAGGTACCAGTAGGGCCACCCATGGTAGACAAATTTCAGTTGGGCTTCCAGACTAAGGCAGACTAGGGAGCAGGACATGGATAATCCACTCTTGAAACAATTAGCTATTGAAAATTCTATGAAGAGCAGAGAAATACTGTCAGATATAGTGGTAGATAATGAGCACCCCAGGTAGGAAGGCAATCAGAAGATGATAGGGGAAGAATTGCTTCTTCAAAGTAGAATCTATCTTAATGATGGAAATGGAGTAAAGCCTCAGGGACCTCCATTTGCTGATGTGGCATGCCTGAAAATGAGAATGAGCAACTATAAACATCCTTTAATAATTAGAACATGGAATGTACATAGTATGGATCTAGGAAAATTAGAAATCATCAAAAGGGAAATGAAGTGCATAAACATTGACATTCTAGGCATCCATGAGCTAAAATAGACTGATATGGGCCATTTTGGATCAGATAATCATATGGTCTACCATGCTGGGAATGACAGATTAAGGAGACATGGGGTTGCCTTCATCATCAAAAAAGACATCTCAAGTTCTGTCCTGAAGTATAATCCTGTAAGTGATAGAATAATATCCATATGCCTAAGAGGAAGGCCAGTTAATATGACTATTATTCAAATTTATATGCCCACCTTTAAGGCCACAAATGAAGATAGGGAAGATTTTTATTGGCTTCTGCAATCTGAAATTTATTAAACATGCAAATAGGATGTACTGATAATTACTGGTGACTGCAACAAAAAAGTTGGAAACAAGAAGACTCAGTAGCTGGAAAATATGGCCTTGGTGACAGAAATGATGCTGAAGATCCCATGATAGAATTTTGTCAGACCAATGACCTTTTCGTAGCAAATACATTTTTTCACCAACAAAAATGGTGACTGTACACGTGGAATTCACCAGGTGGAATATACAGGAACCAAATTGACTATATTTGTGGAAAGAGATGATGGAAATGCTAAATATCAAAAGTCATAACAAGACCAGGTGCTGATTGTGGATCAGACCATCAACTGCTCATATGCAAGTTCAAACTAAAACTGAAAAAATTAGAACAAGTGTATGAGAGTCAACGTATGACCATGAGTATATCCTACCTGAGTTTAGAGACCACCTCAAGAACATGTTTAAGGAATACACACAAATGATAGGAGACCAGATGAGTTGTGGCATGACACCAAAGATATCATTCAGGAGGAAAGCAAAAGGTTATTAAAAAGACAGGAAAAAAAGAAAGGACCAAATTACATGTCAAAAGACACTCTGAAACTTGCCCTTCAAAGTCAAGCAGCTAAATTAAAAGGAAGACATGACGAAGTTAAAGAACTAAATAGAAGATTTCAAAGGGCAGGTTGAGAAGACAAACTCAAATATTATGACATGGAAAGGGCTTGAGATAGAAAACCAAAAGGGAAGAACATGTTCTGTTTTTCTGCAAGCTTAAGGAATTGAAGAAATAATTCCAGACTTGAGGGGCAATACTGAAGGATTCTACAGAGAAAATATTAAGTGATGCAGGAATGATCAACAAAAGATTGAAGGAAACCGCAGAATCATTATACCAAAAAGAATTGGTAGATGACCAACCATTTCAAAGGGTTGCCTATGACCAGGAACCAATGGTACTGAAGGATGAAGTGTAAGCTGACTTGAAGGCACTGGTGAAACAGAGGACTCCAGGAACTGATGGAGTATCTACTGAGATGTTTCAACAAATAGATGCAGCTCTGGAAGTGCTCACTTGTATATGCCAGAAGATTTGGAAAACAGCTACCTGGCCAACTGACTGGAAGTGATCCATATTTGTGCCTATTCCCAAGAAAGAAGATCCAATTGAATGTGGAAATTATCAAATTGTATAATTAAAATCACACAACAAGTGAAATTTTGCTAAAAATCATTCAAAAGTAAATGCAACAGTATATAGACAGGAAGCTGCTGGAAAATCAAGGGGCATCCAGAAGAGGGCTTGGAAACAGGGACCTCATTGCTGATATCTGAAGAATATTACTGAAATCAGAGAATACCAGAAAGATATCTATCTATGTTTTATTAACTATGCAAAGGCATTTGACTGAGTGGATCATGACAAATTATGGATAACATTGTGAAGAATGAGAATACTACAGCACTTAATTGTACTCAAGGAATCTGTACATGGACCAGGAGGCAGTTGATGGAGCAGAATAAGGAAACACTGCCTGGTTTAAAAGTCAAGAAAGGTGTGTGTCAGGGCTGTATCCTTTCACTGTACCTCTTAATCTATGCTGAGCAAATAATCCAAGAAACTGGACTTTATGGACTTTGTGGCTTTATGACTGGAGGAGGAGTTATTAACAACCACATTATACAGATATTCAACTTTGCTTGTTGAATATTAAGAGGATTTGAGACATTTACTAATAAAGATCAAAGAACACAGTCTTCAGTATGGATTGCTCTTCAATACCAACAAAATAAAAATCCTTACAACTGTGTCAGTAAGCAACTTATGATAAATGGAGAATGGATTTAGGTTGCTCAAGATTTTGATTTACTTATTTCTATAATCAACACCCACAGAAGCAGCAGTCAAGAAAGCAAAAAACTCATTGCATTGGGAAAAGCTGTTGTGAAAGACCTCTTTAAAGTTTTGAAAAGTAAAGATGTCACATTGAAGATGAAGATGTGCTTGATTCATGCCTGGTATTTTCTGTTGCATCATATGGCTGTGAAAGCTGGACTTTGAATGAGAGAGACAGGAAAATAATTGATGCTTTTAAATTATGGTGTTGGAGACAAATATTGAATATACCATGGACTGCCAAAAGAATCAACAGATCTGTCCTAGAAGAAGTGCAACCAGAATGGTCGTTGGAGGCATGGACGGCTAAACTGCATCTTCTGTATTTTGGACATGTTGTTAGGAGGGGTGCATCCCTGGAGAAGGACATCATTTTGGGGAGAGTGACAGATCAATGAAAAAAGGAAGACCTTCAATTGGATGAATTGACACAT
Source organism: Pedetes capensis (assembly GCA_007922755.1). NCBI lineage: Eukaryota > Metazoa > Chordata > Mammalia > Rodentia > Pedetidae > Pedetes > Pedetes capensis. The sequence goes on along the minus strand of VMDO01005729.1, from coordinate 52,031 downwards.
TGCCTGCAACAATGAGTTTAAGTATAAAAAGAGATCATGTGCCTGGCACAGAATCAGGGAGTGTTTCATTCTGTTGTATACATGGTCACTATGAGTAGGACCTGACTCAACATCATCTAACAACAACAATCCTGCGTAAAATGTAATACATATTTAATCTTTCCCCCAAAGAAGTAAAAAGCCTGATATGTTCCTTTATACTTCTTTAAGTATAGTTCATTCTTTTTATAATTGAGTCACATTTTTCCTTTGATACCTTGTAATTTTTATACTGAGATATAAGGCTAACAAATAAAATCACACTTTTTAGAGTGCTGGCAACCATACCACTGTGGTGTCTGATTCTGTCAGATCCTGGAAGCTAAGCAGGGTCAGGCCTCGGATGGGAGACCACCTGGGAATACAGGGTCGTGCTGACTTGTGAGAAGGACCTGGCAGCCCACTCCCAAAAACAATCAGCCATTGAAAACCTTATGAATAGCAAAAAAGCACTGGTAATAGTGTCAGACATGGCAGTGTTGGGTAGTGTTTTGTTCTGTTTTATATAGGCTTACTATGAGTAGGACTCGACTTGATGGCACCCAACATCAACAGCATTTTAGAGAATAAGAGAATGAGACTGTGGACTAAAATAAAGAATAATTGGCTATTACCTGTGCACATATACATGGAAGAAATACTCATAACTACTTCAGTTCTTGTTTGTGCAACTGGTCATGAAGTTGTAGCTTGTGGATATATTTTCTTTCTTCCATTATCTGTTCATTATTCTCTTTGCTTTCAATAAGAATCCTCTCTGGTCTAGTTGAGTAATGACTCAAGGATCTCTGTGTTTAGTAGCCCTACCTGTGTTGGGTTACTGTAGGTTTCTACTATGTTTTATCACCATTCATGGTACTGTTAAGAAGTGTCCTAGATGTACTCTTCTTTACCATATTGTATTCTGGCCATCCATTGCTCCAGAAGAGGCAGTATCAATTACCTTCCTTCTTTGCTGGTGGTTAACTGGAAGGAGGATCCTGTGCCATGCTCTTATCTATGTTATCCTATCAAGCTAGTTTGACTTATCATGGTCTCCCAGTCCAGCCATTCAGGTATCTCATATCAAGCAGATGCACAGTGATTCCCAGGCCTCCACAGGCTGTCCTCAAACTTGCAGCTGGGCCACGTATAATTCCTGGCTCAAAGAGGGTTTTGATATTTGGAAGTCTCACTTATCCATGATTTAAAACAATAAAATAAGAGAAATGCAACTGACCTTGTATAAAAATAAAAGGCAAGTCTGTTTGAAGGGTTTTTCTTTTCTTTTTTTCTTTCCTTTTTTTCCTCGTGATATTGGTGGGTTGGACCCAGGGCTTTGCACATGCTAGGCAAGTGCTATACCACCCAGGCCCTTTTTTGAAACTTTTATTTTGAGACCAGAGTCCCGCTAAGTTGCATAGGCAGCCTCTGGCAGTGAACTCAGTGGGCCTCCTGTCTCAGTCTCCTGAGTCTCTGGAACTACAGATGGGTTGCTGTAACTGGCAAGAGTTTTTCTTTTTCTCCTTAGTTTGAAGCACTTTTTATCATCATGTGTATGTTGTTGTTGTTAGGTGCCATCAAGTCGAGTCCAACTCATAGCGACCCTAATAGGGTTTTCAATGGCTGACTGTTTTGGGATTGCCTTGGGAGTGGGTTGTCACGTCCTTCTCCCATTTTGTGGTGCTGGGAATCAAACTCTGGACCTCAGAGACTGCTGAGCAACGCTCTACCAACTGAGCTAAATCCCAGCCCCCATCATGTGTATAAGTTTTTCTTTTTTCCATTTGCATTTGTGTGTGTGTGTGTGTGTGTGTGTGTATTTGCCTTTACTCCATTTGGTGTTTGCTGAGTTTTTTGAATCAGTGAAGACTTTCACCAAATTGGGAAATTCCTAGTATTGTTTCTACAAGTATCATTTCAATTCTGTTTCTCTGTTCTTTTTGTAGGTCCAATTATAATACGTTAAGTCATTCGTATTGTCTGATATCATTTTTTCCTTTGCTCTGTTCTTAAATATATATATTTTCTCTATCTGACTTAAGGCATTTTATTTTGACCTGTTTTCAGAATGATCAATCCTGCATCCCCACTTCAGTCTGGTATTAAACCTATTCCATGACTTCTTAACTTCAGGTAGTACCTTTTGTAATTCTAGAGTATCCATGTGATATTTTAAAAGTTTGCTAAGTTTTGTTGTAATGCTCTGCCTAAATATGCTATTGAGATAATTTCTGTTGAAAATACATGTTTTATTCATGCTTCTCTCATTTTATCAACATACTATTCATAGTTATTTAAAAATACTTGAGTTTTAACCCTAAATTTGAGTCATTTGTGAGTCTCCAGCTACTTACTGCTTTATCTTCTGTTTGTTGGCTCTTGTTCATCCTTCATTACATTTTTAGTATTTTTTTGTATGCTATTCAATGTGGGTGCCTGCAGCTGTATCACTGTGGCATTTGATCCTGTCAGATCTTGGAAGCTAAGCAGGGTCAGACCTGGTTAGTACTCGGATGGGAGACCACCTGGAAACACCAGTTGCTATAGGGTTGGTAGAAGGATACAGCAACCTACTTCCAAAAAACAATCAGCCATTGAAAACCCTATGAATAGCAGAGAAGCACTGACAATAATGATTTGCTTGTTGTACATAAGGTTGCTATGAGTTGAACACTGACTTGACGACACCTTAACAACAACAACAACAACAACAACAACAACAATATTCAAGGTGGGTAATAACATATAGAATCTCTGGATTATTTTTCTTTCTTTAAAAATGTTAAATACCAGTAGGTAACATTGATTCTGTTGAAGCTTACTTTAATCTTTGGGAGGGAAGGTTTTTTGTTTTTGTTTTAAGTATTCTTTTTGTCCTAGGACATAGGCCTTATTCCTAGAATGTGGTCCTTATTCTGCTGAGTCTATTAAAAGCCCAAAGAGTTTATCAAAGTTTCTTCACTCTGGTTAGGTCAGAACCCTAATATTTCCCTGTGCAGTGCATCTATGAGATCTCCCTGGGACATTTAGACCGTTAGGATCCATTTTCTTCTAGGTTGCACAAAGTCTCTCCCTGAGTATGCACAGCTTATGTCCCAGCTCAGCAAGTACCTTACATAGATTTTGGGATCTTATTATATAAGGCTTACCTCTCTCCAGTACCCTTTTCTCCAAATTTCTGTTTCATTCACAATGCTAATTCTGTTCTGTTTCCCCTCATCTGCTGGGGCTTCTAGTTATTGTGTGAAGGTTTAGAAAGTACAACCAAGGGAGAAATGCTGATAAATGTGGGAGCCACCTTGTAGACTTTCCTTCTTCTTCCAAGGATTGTAAACTTCCCCTGTCTACTCTCTTGAAGAATAATTCTTTCATGCTTTTTTTTTCAGTTGTATAGTTTACAATTAAAAAGTAACTCCACTGTTGGCTATTCTGCAGGAACCAGAGGATATTTTTTCTCTTCAGATAATATTTCTTAGATATGACTTCTCTTCTAAAGGCAATTGTCAGCTTCATTTAATAGTCAAAAATGTATCCTATGTATGCATGATATCTATCATACCTTCTGTAGAATATTTAATGCATTCCACACTTAAAAAGAATTTCTGGACTTCAGAAATATAATTTCTGCTTAATGTTAATTAGTTGCATGATTCTTTTCATTTTTCCTCAGTGGTATCCCTAACTGTGCATTATATATAGGAATATTTAGTGATTTTTGTCTGCCACTTCCTTCACCTTGCCATATTATAATATAGAGACTGAATTTCAAGAACCATATGCAAGTCTGCCATAAAATGAGCGTCACTCATTTACAGTGTTTTATTACTTGCAAATCATGCTTTAGGTCTTCAATCTGCTATACTCGTCCTTGCTTCCAATCTACATGTGCTTACTCTTCCTCTTTCACTTTGGTCTTTCAGTCTGATTAACTCCTGTTAAACTGACCATTTTCAAGCTAAGACATCACATACTTCAGGAAACAGTCTCTGAACCACATCTATTCGTTCTCATAATTCCATTTGTTCTCCCAATCTGTCTTTCTCTTACTTTACAAGAACTGTTTGATAATAAAAGTGTACTGTATTCCTCACCAGATATGTATTTAACAAGAGAATAAACTCTTTACTCAAAGCACACCTAACCTGTATTCAACAAATATTTGTTGAGTGATTGAATTTATGAAACTTGTGAGTAATGGTGGGTGGGAAACATTACATTACAGATGAAGATTCTGAGATGAGATACAAAGACAGTGACTCACTTTCTGAAAGTGATATGTCATACTCATGACTGAAAATTAGCTTTTTTTCAATATCCTTTCCAAAACACAACATAGGGAAATAAGACAGGTAGATAACATTGAATATGAGCAAAATGAACAATTAAGTGTTGTTGTTGTTAGGTGCTATCGAGTCAGTATCCAACTCATAGTGACCCTCATAGAGTTTTCAATGGCTGAGTCCTTCAGGATTGCCTTGGGAGTGGATTGCCAGGTCCTTCTCCCAACAATTAAGTAGACTGAGAAATTAGAACAAAAAATAAAGGATTGAAGAACATAGCACTTTTTTGGCCCTTCAAGATTTGTTTTTCTTATTATTTTCTTCATAAATGAGCATGATATAAAGTAAGAATAAGCAATACTCAGGATGCGACTAGCAATTTTAACATAGAACCTTATCACTGGACTTAAGAGATCCTCTAAGTGGAATTGCTGACTTACTGATTTTCCTGAGGGATTAGAATGTAAGGAATCCTAGTTTATGTTAGTTACTAAACTGAATATTCATCAACATTTTCAACTTCTCTGTGTTTTATTGAGACAGGGTCTTATAACTCAGGCTAGCCTGGCAGTCTTTATAGCCCAGGCCAGGCTCAAACTCACAATCTTCCTTCCTCAGTCTCCTGAGTGCCGGGACCATAGACATGATCTGCCATGCCTGGCTCCCCAATGTTCTTGAAAACTAAATCACTTTGATTTATCAAGTGTGTGCTTCTCAAAAGCAGGTTCTTTTTGTTGTTAGGTGCCATTGAGTTGGGTCCAACTCATAGTGACTATGTACAACAGAACGAAACACTCCCTGACACTGTGCTATGTCCGGCACTATGTCAGTGCTTCTCTGCTATCCATAAGGTTTTCAATGGCTGATTGTTTTGGTAGTGGACTGCCCAGTCCTTTTATTCTTGTAGTGTTGGGGATCGAACCTAGGACCTCAGAGAGTGCAGAGCAGTACTCTACCAACTGAGCAAAATCTTAGCCCAAAGCAGGTTAAATGTGAATAAAAACTTACAGACATCTCTACCCTGTTGTTGATTTTAGAATTGTAGACACATGTCTGGCTTCAAGTTCTAGGGCTGGGGAAGCACTGTGCCTCCACAATACAGAGGCAGGTGGCTGAGTCTTTGGTGTGCAGACAGCTCTGCCCATTCTTCATGCTAATAGTGATCCCCTGTTTTTTCTCTTCACTTTCTTCCCAACTTATGTGCATTAGAATAGTTTCATGGAGCTTAACCCAGGGGTTTGTCTGTACTAAAGTAAGCCATAAAAAGATGCAAAAGAAAAAGGTTGGATGAGACTGGTGCTTCCTTGCTGTTGGATGTGGAAGGAGCAAGGACTCTGCTGAGCAATTAGTTGGCTGCTCACTCCTGTCTAGAAAGATAGAATCAGATATGAGAATTATTCAACCTGCATATCTTTCCCCAAAATAAAATCCCCACAGAGATCTCCAGATGACCAGGTGTGTGCCCGCACTGCAGTGTCAAGCTCATTTAGAAATATCACCCACATGAATCAGGAGATGCAAGGAAGGGGAAATGCAATTCTCATCACATGTTGCCACTCCAGGGTTGGCTTAGGTCTTAACTGTCATTTCATGTACAGACTGCAGGTGGCTAGAGAGGACTGTGCCTCCACAGCACAGAAGTAAAAGGCTGAGTCCCCAGGCTGAGAGTATCCGATGTATAGTTGACTCAGATGTTCCTTAGTATTGACTATGGATTTTAATCTGCCTTTTTGCTGCATTCTTGAAGCTACATAAAACAAGGACATAAGGCACCCTCCAGAACTCTGTTGGAACCACTGCACACTGGTCATGGAGCTAGAAGACTTGCAGGTCAGGGAGGAGCTTAGTCCCTCTTGGAGGATCAAGATTGCAGGACTCTGCTCCACTGTCATCTGTGCTCTCAGCCCTGTGCAAAGGAGAAAATGAGACACAGATGAGGGTCATTGCAAAATTACTGTAGCCATTTGCAAGTGTAGGAAACTTCTGTTTTCCTCCTTCATGGTAGAAGACCTAGCACAAGATATTGTGTTCTCTCCCTTCCCTCCTTTGCTCCTTTCTTAATTCAACCGTGACATTCCTTTAGGTTTCCTCACGGATGTTCTTAACTCACAGCAAATCTGTACCCACAGGACTCCCAGCAAGACTAATACTTGTGTCTTCATCATTCTTCACAATGAAGACATACACTGATGTTAAGTGACTTCAAATATTGGTGTGTGTCATATCTTGCATCTGAAGCTAATTTTGTTCCTGATCAATTTAATGAGACAGATTCAGAAGCAGCCACTTCTGAATTTGTCGCTCAGCTTTGTATTGGTAAGCTCCACCTACCAACCTGTGGTTTATCTTCTATATCCTGGGGTGTGTGTGTGTGTGTGGGTGTGTGTGTGTGTGTGTGTGTGTGTATCAGAGAGGAAGAGAGAGAAGAGGAGCTGGGATAGAGAGAAACACACAGAGAGAAACAGAGGGACAGAGAGATTTGGGGGTAGTGAAGGGGCTATTATTTTAGGGATTAAAAAATCTTTTATTTTTTAAAGTGAATTCCTCATGTGTGTAGGATACTTAGTGTGAAGAACAAAGACTCAGTAGCCTAGAGAGAAACTGAACAGAAGAAACAGTATATATCTCTGAGGACATGATTAGACTGAGAAACATTTCTGAGTTGTGAATGGCTGTAAAAAAAAAAAATACAGCCAATTCCATTTTTAACATCCTATGTCTCTTACATATTGAATTTTCAAAGTCAAATGATAAAATAGAAGTTTAGGACATATGACCTACAACATATATGTTGTTGTAGTTAGGTGCTGTCGAGTTGTGTCTGACTCATAGCGACTCTCATAGGGTTTTCAATGGCAAATTGTTTCGGGATTGCCTTGGGAATGGGTTGCCACATGCTTCTCCCATTTTTGGGGTGCTGGGAATCGAACTCCAGACCTCAGAGACTGCAGAGCAGTGCTCTACCAACTGAGCTAAATCCCAGCCCCTTTACAACATATATACTGGTTTATATATACAGTATATATATACATATATACTAGTAAAAAAGTTTGTTTTTACTCTATCAATTAAATATTTAACATTTAGATCGTGATTGTCAACCAGGGGCCGTAGCAACATTCAGGGGGCATTTGGCATTGTGTGGAGACGTTTGCGCTCCTCATGATTGAGATTATGCATGCAGTATATGGTGAACAGAGGCCAAGAATGCTGCTAAATATCTTACAGTGCCCAGGAAAGCCTGTGCCTCTAAAGAAATCACCTGGCTCCAAATGTTAAAATAATCTGCTGTTGAGAAACTCACATAGACAATGTTTTCCAGTTCAAACAACCTTCTGCCACTTTCTTCTTGCCTTTTTCCTCCATCTTCTGCTCCCCAACTACAGCTTACCTTTGCTTTACTTGCCCCTTGCTTTCCTCTTATTTTTCCTGCCCTTGAGTTTCTGACACATAGTATAGGTGTGATTTAGAGAAGAACGATTTTTTTCTAGACAAAGACAAAAAGCTCATATTGGACCCTGGCACTAAGAAATATGGATTCATGAAACCAAATAAATAAATGTGAAACAAATTATTTTGTTTAATCTCAAGCTTCATGTTGAATCTCAGAGATAAGAAAACAGAATTGATGATAAGAGTGTAGGATCATGTGTGCTATTAAACTTTTCTGTCTTATATTCTTTCTTGCTATAACCCTCACCTCCCACCCTCCATCTAAATTATTAGCCCTTTCATGTTTCAGAGATTTTCATTCTACATTCAGTCATTAATCCTCCTGAAAGGTGAAAAATTTTTTCTTCTCTGATTAGAATGTCCCCTTGGACTAAAACCTACAGCTAGGGCCAATTCCTAGGCAGCAATGCAGTCACTTCACCTGGTTTTTTGAATCCAGTCGTGGGCATCAGTGGTGTATTTTCAGGACAGTACAGGGTGGTTCAGGAGCACAGAGAGCATCTGATTGCTCTTGGAAATTGTTGTTCTGAATGGAGATTTTAGGTTAAAAGATTCTTTAAGTTGCATCCTCTGGGGGATGTGCCCGGGATATGTGATTTTGTGTTTTTATCTCATTTAATTCATGGCATACTAGCAAGATGGGTGTTCTTATTAACATTTATTTATTAAAAAAATAGGTAAAAATAATAATTGCCTGAGGATACAGATGTGGAAAATTGTAGTCAGATTTGAACTTGCTTATTCTTATTCTAAATCCCATGTACTTTCCTGTGTATCATTTTGTGTTACAGAATAAACAGGTCAGTGGGAGACTTGCCACGTAGAGGAATAGGTCAACTTCTATTTTCTTTGACCTTGGAGACTTGAAATTACTGATAGCTGCCATTCAAAGTCTAACCCCACAGCAGGTCCTGTGCAAATACAGGCCATTGTAATTAATCTCTAGCCAGTCTCAGAACAACCAACTGGGCACATCACTTTGAAATCACAGTACTGAAGTACACTTTGGACATCTATCTACCAAAAGATAGTAACTTTCTTCTAATTATTTTTTATTGTACTTATGATTTTCCACTTCAGCTGAATAGACTGGGAGCATAATGATTTCATCATCTCTAGAGTACTGTAATAAAGCTGTGAAACCATCTGTTTCTGTCCCCTTGTTCTAATCATTCCCGGCTCTGGTCTTTAGGAAAATGGAATGACCAATCAGTACCATGATGCTCTCTGACCGATACATTCAATTTTTCCCTCCAAATAGTCTCCCTATAACCTCGGGAGTTGTATGTCCATACTATTACCAATTCTAACAGCAGGCCACCTCTCTGGAGACTTGTCTTACAGAAGAGGGGTCTTGCTCTCCAGGATGAGGGAAATCATTCTGGGAAAGCAGCAGCAACGGGGCCACGAGGGGTGGTGGTCGTTATCAAGGACGTGAGAAGGAGCTAGAGGCATGTGGCAGCAGTATAACGAGGGCCTGCAGCAGGGTTTCAGTACAGGCAGCATGTGCTCAAAGAGCACTGTGACCCTGCACAGAGGAAGATGCCCGCACCCCCAGGCTGGGCTGTGGAGATGTTTAAGGAGCTGCTCTTTCTTATTTCAGCAAATTGGGCAGTCAGCCTCTTCTGTTCCTTCACTTCTCCGCCCTTGACTAATGTCATCAAGAGGACAGGACCTTCCCCAGGCTCTTGTTTGTACCACTGAAAGCTAGTGAAAACACTTGAGGAGTTACAGTATATGGTGAAGTCTTCTCCCTCCTGGATGCTTAGAAACTGGGGATGCTGCTCCAGCTGCTGGGTGCTCAACCCTGTTTAAAAACAAAGCAGAACAGTGTCAAGTGAAATAAACTGGAACAGACAAACAAGTATTGCATGTTCTTGCTTATATGTGGAAACCAAAAAACAGAATTGACCTGAAAGTAGAATCTTCATCACCAGGGACTAAGAAGGGTGCCCACAGGAAAGGGAGTGAAGGTGGAAGAAGGGTAGGTGCAGATGATCAATGTACACTGTATGCATGTATGGAAATATCAAAGCAAATCCATTAATTTGTATAATTAATGTGTGTTATTAAAGAAAACACACCAAAGAAGACACTAGAGGAAAGATTTAGGGATTTTTTCCAAAGTTGAAGTGAATTTTCCTCCCTCCTTCCTCCTTTCCCTCTGTTACTCTCAACTTTCTGTCCTTCCCTCCTTCCTTCCTCTTTAAATTCCCCCTTTCATACTTGGCTGTAAAATAACTTATCCTCATGGATTGTCTGTCTTCTTAGGACTATTAACTTAATTGGAAATGTCTTAAACTCACATGCCAACTGAATCCAAAGGAACAACACGAAGAATTTCAGGAACATCTTTTCTTTCTCTCACGTGGCAGCTCAAGTCATTGATCTTGGCATCTCCTGAAAGAGGTTTTTCTGGGCTAGAACATGTGTTCCACCCATTCTGAGCACAGGGAAGGCACAGGCACCCTTTGCCCTCCCCTTCCTCTAACCTCAAGCTCTGCTTTGACTCAGGGAAAGAGTTTACCTTTTGAAACACTACCCTCCTGTGGAGAAATAGAAAAGTGATTTGCTTTCAGTAATGCCTCTGTTTCTCCTGATTTCGTCTAATATACATAAGGATAGAAGCTAAGCATGATCAGCCTGGTTAGTCCTTGGATGGGAGACCTCCTGGGAATACCAAATGCTGCATGCTAGGGAGAAGGACCTGGCAATCCACTCCTGAAACAATCCACCATTGAAAACCCTGTGGATAGCAAAGAAGCACTGACAATAGTGCTGGGCATGGCACAGTGTTGGAGAATGTTTCATTCTATTGTACATAGGATTGCCGTGAGTCAGACCTGACTTGACCTAACAACAATAAGAAGCATAAGTACCAAGATTTATGTAAAAAGAATGTAGTGACCTTCTTCAGGACTGGAAAATGTGTCTTTTAAAAAATTGATCATTTCAAAGCCAGAGTAAGAGGGTAATAGAAGATAGTAGAAATATTTTATTATTTTTGGTATCTTCAGCAAGCATATTGTGCTATGTAATGCCTAATGTATTTGTGGGGTATGTGTGCATGTGGTATATGAAATAATATTTTCAGTGTCATGTGGCATAGATAAAAACCAGGGCTCCAAACCTTCAAGAAATTGGGTTCAGATTCTGATGTGGGTTCAATATGTTAAAATTTAGAGTTTCAGGTTTGGCTTGAGTTCAGGTTTAAAATCTTAATCTTATGGGTAGACAGATAAATAATTTTTTTCAACATTTTTTTTCAATTTTTAAATAGCTAATGATACTTGTTGCGGTTGAGGCTCTAGCCCTGCTTAGGTTTGAGCCTGACCTACAACACCCCGTGGGTATCAGGGACTCACTAGACCAAGTTGGTAATGGCCAGTGGCGCCAATGAAGGACTTTGGGAGACCTTCAATAGGTGAAACAGGGAAGGTGAAGTTTATTGGGTGCTCCCCTGAAGGGGTGCAACAAGCTAGCAACACTTATAAGTGCAAAGCTCTAAGTGCTCTCTAAATGCTGGCTCTAAGCCTGCAGCATTCCATGGTGCTGGAACAGCTCAGCCTTAAAGGCACAGCCACAGCTGCTGATGCTCCGTGGAGGTCAATTGATCTTGCCTCTCGCAGCTTGCCTTCTCTGACTCCCTCCTTCCCAGGATGGGAGGAATTGGGAGGCTCTTCGTGGCTTGATTGAATTCTTCGACACTTCGGGCCCCTGGTCTTGATCATGCTGGCTTGCTTGCAGATCTCACTGGAGTAGGGAGTGCTGGTCCAGGTGATGGGGATCAGGTGACAGTTGAGGAACAATGAGAAAGGTGAGGTACAGGGGGTCCATGAGCCCTGCTTATATAGGGTCCTGGAGGGGTCATGTGACTGGGATAAGCCAATCAGGACACACACCTGACAGGTACAGCAGGTAAACTGACATACCTGCCAGGCAGGGACAGTTATTTACTGGAAATGCTGAGGGGAGCCAATCAAATTTAGGGTGGTTAGGACAGGTCAGACTGGCCAGGCACCATCTTTGCTCACTCATGGGAGGGGCTGGTGTGAGTGAGTAAGATGTGGCCCTGGGGTCAACTAGGGGTCAGCCCCTCAGGCTGTCATGATGGACCCTAGTTGTGGGATAGATTTTAAAAATCCCCAACAGATACTCACCCCCCTAAAAAAAGAACCATTGAAAGCTGAATCCAAATCCAATTTTTCACCAGGTTGAGGTCCATGTTCAGGCTCAAAAATTTTTTTGAAAATACTTGAACCAGAACAGGTTCAGAGTTTAGGTTCAGGTTTGAAGCCTTGGACTAAAAATTCTTTCATACATCTATTTCTACCAAATTAAATATGGGTATTCCTTTTGTGTATTATTTAATTTAGAATAATTCTCTGATATCATTCTGCATTGCTCTGTCATTAGGTCCCTAAGTTCATTTCAAGCAACACTCCTACCACATGACATTGTAATTGCACTTTTTTTCACTTATCTTAAAAGTTCCCTATGGAAAAGATCACGTGTTTTTCTCTTGTGCAACTCCAGCAATTACTAGGAAGAAAAACTACAATATATAGTTAATAAATATTAAATTAATGTATAAGTGTGCATGCATGTACATTACTATAGTGATCAAGGGTGTAGACATTGTGGTGTGGGTATAGTTTGTATGTATTCAAATATCACAAAAATCTGTGTATATGAAGTCATCGTTGTTTTAGCTGCTGCTCACACTCATCAGTAAAGATAATCGATGTTGACCATGTGACTATTTCTCAATATCCCAGGTGGAAAAATATTAATGCATATGCATTTTCTTTTTAAAATTTCAGTTCTATGTTGGGTGTGTGAGAATCCAGTTTTCCCAAGCAGGATTAAAACAGAGGAGCCACTTTTTCAGGTTGGTGGCAGCAATGTGAGGACTGTTCAAGGAGAACAAGCTATTGGCTGATTCTCTGTGGCATCTCATAACTCATGCCTTTTAGGTATAAGTATAGATTTCTCTCCAGAGTGGATTGATTTGCCTTCAAGAAGGAGATGAGAATAACTTTCTTCAACACTGACAATAACATTCCCAGCCACTATACTGACTGGGAATCTTGAATGACATTTTCAGTGCCTGAATCTCCTAACACTTTCATCCAGAAAAAGAGCCTTGCCATACTTTGCAAATGCCTGCAGCCATAACACCCTAGCATCCGATCCCACCTGATCTTGGAAGCTAAGCAGAGTTGGCCTGGTTAGTCCTTGGGTTGGAGACTGCCTAGGAATACCAGGTACTGCAGGCTAGGGAAAAGTACCTGGCAATCCACTCCCGAAACAATCCTATGAGTAGCAGAGATGCACTGACAATAGTGCTGAGCATGGCACAGTGTTGGAGAGTGTTTCATTCTGTTATACATAGGAATGCTATGAGTTGGACCTGACTTAATGGCACCTAACAACAACAATAACATTGCAGAGCAGATGGAATCCAGAATGACATGGCTGGAGTCACTTGGTCTTCCTGGGTTATGACCTGAGAATTCCAGGTATAAGAGTAGCAAGCAGTCATGGATTGGCATAACAGATATAATGAACTCACACTTCTGAGTGTCCCTGCAGTAGGATTTTTATAGCACACCTAAGCATAAACTGTTGTTGTTGTTGTTGTTAGGTGCCGTTGAGTCGGTATCCAACTCATAGCGACCCTCATAGGGTTTTCAATGGCTGGCTGTTTCGGGATTGCCTTGGGAGTGGATTGCCAGGTCCTTCTCCCATTTTTGGGATGCTGGGAATTGAACTTGGGACCTCAGAGACTGCAGCGCAGTGCTCTACCAACTGAGCTAAATCCCAGCCCAAGCATAAACTGGCTTTTATTAATTGGACCCCTTGTTAGAGTGCATTAGGCCCTAGCAATAGGTCCACTTACTGAGTGCTTCTTACTTATATGGCAGGGAGAGGAATACACTGAGCTAAAAAGATGAATATGAAGTGACCACTATCCTTGAGGAACTTGGGTTTGTGAGGAAACAAGAACCTCAAATATTTATAATATGGTACACATGTGCCATTGAAAAACTACCTACAGAACACTAAAAGAAGAGTGTGAGTAACTTCAATTTGAATAACTTGGAAAAAACTTTTCAAAAAGCTGTGGCATTTACTGAGCCTTGATCAGTGAGTAGAATTTTGCCTGGGTTATAAAGGAATGAAAGAGCTGGGTGAGGTGGTGCACACCTGTAATCCCAGCAGCTCAGCAGGCACAGACAGGAGGATTGCAAGTTTGAGACCAGAGGCAGTCTGTGTAATTTAGTGAGACTCTGTCTCAAAAAATTGAAAAAAAAGAAAGGCTGGGGGTGCAACTCAGTGGTCCAGCACTTGCAAACCATGCAAGCGCGAGGCCCTGGGTTCAACCCCCAGTACCGCAAAAATAAATAAATAAATAAATAAATAAATAAATAATATAAAGAAGGAAGTACTAGAGTGAGTTCATTTGACTGAAATCATAGGGGATTGCTGGGAATGAGGATGTCAAGTCACTGGGAATAACAGTGTAAATTGCCACATAAACCAGGAATTTTACTTCTGAGTAATAGGGAGCTGGGCTGGGATTTAGCTCAGTTGGTAGAGCACTGCGCTGCGGTCTCTGAGGTCCCAAGTTCAATTCCCAGGACTGCAAAAATAGTAGAAGGACCTGGCAATCCACTCCCAAGGCAATCCTGAAACAGTAAGCCATTGAAAACCCTGAGGGTCGCTATGAGTCGGATACCAACTCAATTGCACCTAACAACAACAACAACAATAGGGAGCTAGGGAAGGACCTAAAATAGCAGAGTGGTCTAATCAGATGTGTTTTAGAATGGTAACTTCAACGGTGATGATAGGCTGGAGAAGTGTGAACTAAGAGGTTGTTAGTAGGTGCTGTCAAGTCAGTGTCCCACTCATAGCAACCTTGCATACAACAGGGGAATTGTCAGTGCTTCTCTGCTATTCATAGATTTTTCAATGGCAGATTGATTTTTGGGAGTGGCTTGCTAGGTCCATCACCAACCCTACAGCACCTGGTATTCCCAGGTGGTCTCCCATCCAAGTACTAACCAGGTCTGACCCTGCTTAGCTTTCGAGATCTGACAGGATCAGAAGCCACAGTGCTATGGCTGCAGGCAACTAAGAGGTCAGGGATACGTTTAATAATGTATCAGTTACATTTAAGAATGTATCAGTTATTCAGTGAGAGTTAATGAGAACTTGATTCAGAATAGTAACCAGGGGAGTTTAAAAGCAGTGGCTGAATATGAGAAATATATTTAAAAAGTATTGCTGTGACTTGACATACCAGTCAACTCTGACTGTGATAATCCTCAGTGCAGACATTCTCAAAATTTTTGTGGTTCACAACACTAAGGTTTGATTTGCTGTCCATAGTATGTTGGTTTCAGGTCAGCTGCTGTTCTGACACTCTGAGGCTCTGTTCCCGGCTGCAAGTAGACCACAGGTCTGCTCTGGCATTCAGAACTATGGATCTGCTGAATATTATGGAATAATATCTGAAAGAATAATTAACTAATGGATGCAGGATCAAGCCATGTAAATAAACTTATTTTCTGCTTTGATGCAGAATGCTTCCTATCCAGTCACATTGCATTCCTCAAAGCCAAGGGCAAAGTTAATGGTGTGGGAGAGTGTAACAAATATGGCAGGTGGGAGATAAAGATTTGTCAACAAATAATATCATGATGTATTACTCTAGGTGAGAGTGAGCTTAAAGGGGCTCTCTGAGATTCACTTTGGTGAAGACCTAGGAGAAATCTAAGATTAAATAATAATTTTCTTTTCCCTTCTCTCTCTGGTGTTCCTCCTTTTTTTATTGAAGGGCACGTCCTCAATGAACTAGTTGTGCACATAAGCAATGTCCTTTGTAAGATCTTGTCCTCCTTATCAGAGTGGATGGCTCTGCATTGGTGACAAAGGACCTGTGACCCCCCAATGTCTAAGCCCATAATCAGATATCAGAAAGCCAAGATCATAAGGCAAATATGATTTGTTTCAATTTGTTTTTTCTCAACTTTGTGTGAGTAATGATAACTAGAACTAAATGAATAGAATTCGTGACATCAAAATATGTGTGACCTATCACTGGAATTCAAAAGTGAAATCTTCACAATGTCAAGCAGCTGGGAATATTTTGTTGTCCTTGATTAACATAGAATCTTGCCATACAGTCACTGTACTCTAGATTTTAACTTTCCACAGGCATCACAACAATCACACAAAGAAGCCAAATTTGGTTTCATTCTTCCATCTTCTGACTTTTGAGGACTGTCCTCTGGACACTATGCTTAAGTAATTCCTCAAAGCCTCCAGTGGTGTCACCCAGGCCTCTGATCCCATCATATCACAGAAGCTAAGCAGGGTTGGCCTGGTTAGTCCTTGAATGAAAGACTGCCTGGGAATACCAGGTGCTGTAAGCTTGGGAGAAGGACCAGCAGCCCACTCCCAAAACCATCAGCCATTGAAAACCCTGTGAATGGCAGAGAAGCACTGACAGTAGTGCTGGGTATGGCACAGTGTCAGGGAGTGTTTCATTCTGTTGTACATAGGGTTGCCTTGAGTCAGATTGCCTCCACGGTACCTAACAACAACAACAAGAGCCACGGCTCCTAGCTTCATTCTGCAGAGTTTAGTTCAGTTGATAGAGCTCTGCTCTGCGTTCTCTGATGCCCTGAGTTAAATTCCCAGCACTGCAAAAAT
The DNA here is from genome assembly GCA_007922755.1 of Pedetes capensis. NCBI lineage: Eukaryota > Metazoa > Chordata > Mammalia > Rodentia > Pedetidae > Pedetes > Pedetes capensis. The sequence continues at coordinate 35,553 of VMDO01005729.1, read as the reverse complement.
GGAACAGGAACATGGCAATCCACTCCTGAAGCAATCCCAAAACAATCAGCCATTGAAAACCTCATGAGGGTCGCTTTGAGTTAGACCTGACTTAATAGCACCTAATAGCAACAACTTCCCAAACTTATAGTTCATCTGACACCAAACTACAAAATTTCAAAGGAAACTTCCTGGATCTTTCTTCATGGCCCTTATGTCTGAATTTGATAATTTGATTTAGGATGATGACTATTCAAATGAATGTGATTTTGCTCCTTCTCTGCCATGTTCTGCTCCCTCAAGTACTATTGAGTATTAATGACTGTCTACACTTGTCATGTACTATATTATTCAGAATATATAACAAAAATGTCACACTGTTCAGCTATTTATATTCTGAGGTGAAATGGAATTGCTATCAACTTTGGTCAATTGTTGAAGAAATGTTTCTCTTGTCTCTTTTGCAAGTCTGTTCATTATCGAAAGATCTGTTTGTTATGTATTAAAAAGAAAATTAAAAAAGCACTTCTCAAGCAACACAGTTTTCTCACTTGGTATTGAGTTAAAAGAAATGTGCACCCACAGAAATACAGGCAAAAAAGTATATTCATTCCTGGTTGAAACATTCTGAGCAAGCTGTTTTTCCAGGATCTGATTTTCCATCCCATTCTTTATTCAGTAAACACAGTCTCAGGCACTGTACTAGGTTTGGGAGACATAAATGTAACCAGATACAATCCCTTCATCCCACCCCCGCACAGTCCAAAGAGGCTACTGTCAAAAACAATTTTGAAAAATAATGTGTGAAAAAAGGTTCACATTAGCAGTACAGGCAAACAGAAAAGATGTAATTCTTATGCTAAAAAAATTGATTATTGAGAAAAACTTTATCTTTGAATTTGGGAAGCAGCCCAAGAAAGAGTTGAGGCATTACACACAGAAGCATAACCCTTTGGAGGCTGGGCTAGACAGGAAAGTGCTGTGATCAATTATTGGCCCCCTCATTTTTTAGAACTTGAGTAGAAGCATACAACCACAGCACCAAGTCCCTCAAAAGCATGTGGTGGTGAGAGCCTTCGGCCCACAAGGACAGGTCTCCTTCTACTCTCAGTCCTCCTCTGAGACCCTAGTGCTGATGAGGGGCAAGAAACAGAGTTAAAACCTGCAATTTTGTGCAAGCCTCCCCTTGGTGACACCAAACTACTCAAGAGATCTTGGGACCATTCAGAATAGATGGGATATTGGATATAATACCTTTTGGATACAAGAAAACTTTCACAAATATTTTTAACACTTAAAACTTTTGTTGGGGCTGAAGTTTAGCTCATTTGGTAGAGTGCTGCTCTGCATACACTGAGGCACTGGGTTCGATCCCCAGCACTGCAAAAATGGGAGAAGGATCTGGCCACTCACTCTCGAAATGATCCCTAAACAATCAACCATTGGAAACCCTATGAGTAGCAGAGAAGCACTGACACAGTGTCAGGCATGGCACAGTGTCAGGGAGTATTTCATTCTATTGTACATAGGGTCGCTGAGTCAGACCTAACTCCACAACACCTAACAACAACCACCAGATCAAATAAAACAATTTACTATCCCATTCATGTAATAGTTTTATAATCAGTAGCATGAGCTTATGTGACTTATTCCATGTCCTAAGAATACATAAAGATTGTATATATAAAGTAGACTGTGTTTCAATCAGTCTACATAGATGATTCTCTGAAATTCAACTCTGCTACCTTTATTCCTCCTTAACAGGCACTTAGCAAAAGTACCATGCTGTGTCCTTATCTGAAAAATCCAAGAATATATCACCATCATCAGCCATATTCATCCAAAGTGCCCAGAGTATATGAGTATTCTTCTCCATGGCAAGGGTTGTGTGAAAAGGTGGTACAACTACATAAAATCCAACAATTAGTCACAATGACCTTTTTTGAAGAAGTAATATACAAAGCCTCCAAATCAGATCAAAACATACAGTTATTTTTAGTGTTGTAAATTCAGTGAGCTACATATACAACTAGTGGTGCTATTGACTTTTCTAGACACTTAATCAACTCATTTATTCCTCACAACAACACTGGGAGATAGTATTTTTCTCATTTTTCAGATGAGGAAGCTGAGACACAGAGAAGTTAATTGATCTGCCCCAAATCATTTAGCTAGTTCAGTGGCAAAGCCAGGCTTCTGGTCAAGACAGTATGGCAGATGAATAGACACATTTGACTACATTAGATCCTGGGTTTCAGTGTGAATCTTGCATAGGACATCAGTGGAAATGCAGCATCAGAGTCATTGGGAGCTTGTTATGAATGCAGACCCTCAGGTTCCTACTGAATCCTAATATGTACTTTTCTGGACACCTAGATGAAACACATCAAAGCTGGAGATCTATAGCAGTACGGTACCAGCCCCAGAACACTGTGTCAGTTGATTAGAGTTTGGAACTCAAGTCAAATGGGCCCAACAGAGAAGCATACACACTTCCTTATTTTTACTACCTTGAATTTTTTGGACAATTTAACCTATACATTCCCTGTGAGCACTATGGATATTCATTTCTTGATCTATTTCCTCAACTCAGCTACTTAGTTATTTTTACTCACTTAATTTAAGTCTCTCCCATGTACCTGTGAGCTTGTCATGCTGTGGGGGCTTATGAGTTGCTCTGATGCTGAAAGCTATGCCACTGGTATCTCAGATACAAGCAGGGTCACCCATGGTCGATAGGTTTCAGCTGAGCTTCCAGATTAAGACAGACTAGGGAGAAGAACCCAACATCCCATTCCTGAAACATTTAGCCATTGAAAACCCTATGAATAGCAAAGAAATGCTGTCAAATATAGTGCCAGAAAATGAGACTCCTGCCCCTACCCTGGCTGGAAGGCATTAAAAAAATGAATGGGGAAGAGTTGCTACCTCAAAGTCGAGTTGACCTTAATGACAGGAATGGAGTCAAGCCCTTGGGATCTCCTTTTGCTGAGGTGGCATGACTCAAAATGAGAAGAAACTTAGTGTCTGGAACAATGGACACAAACATGAAAAGATTGTATACATGGCACAGTGTCCAGTAGTGTTTTTGTCTATTGGATATAGGTCACTATGAGTCAGATCCTACCCAATGGTACCCAATAACAACAATAGTTGAAGTCTGTAACATAGATGCTATGTTGCATGTTTATCCTTCACTTCCCTTTTCAACAGAGAAGTCAGTTCTACCTTCTTTTATACAAGGCTGATATTACAGCTTCTCATTCCAAGGAAAACATCTCTTAGTCAATTTATTCAAGATAATTAATAGTCTTACATAATCTTAAAATTCTTAAAATGACTACAGTTGTAAAGAGCTACAGCTTAAGTTTGAGATCACAGGCTTAATTTCCTTGAATGTTAACAAGCACTATTAAATTAATTATCTGGCCTGTGTTCTTAGTTCATCAAAACGACTCTCAGAATCTGTTTAATAAGAATAACTACCTCTTTAATAATTCAAACCCCTGATCATCTTGCAATCAAGAATAAAACCAATTTCAGTATTCTATATTTTACTTTACCCAGATATTGAGGATTAACCCTTCACTTATACAATTCTTTGAAGTTTTATATCATTTGATAAATCTGTTTATTTTAAGTGGTAATTTAGAATAATCCTGCAGAGCTTGTTGTTGTTGTTGTTAGGTGCCATTGAGTCCTATCCAACTCATAGTGACCCTCACAGGGTTTTCAATGGCTGGTTGTTTTTTGGGGATTGCCTTAGGAGTGGTTTGTCATGTCCTTCTCCCATCCTGTAGAGGTAGAGTAGGTAAAATTGTCCTCTTATACCAGAGGAGAAAGCTTAGCCTAGCTAAGATCACAAAGTATGTGTGGATAAATGGATTGGAAATCAGTTTCTTTTTGCTAGATCCTCTCAGGGAACCAGGAAAGGGAAATGGTGAGAAAGAACAAAGAATGAAATGTGCATGTTGATGAAATGGGAGAAAGTGGAACAGAAATAACAATAAATTAAAATGATCAGTGCTGTATTCACTGGTAGTAGTTATTGAGATTTAAATCTAAATTTGTGTGTGTCTTTTGTGTGAAGGTGGTGAATGCTCATATTGCAAGCTCCATTCATGCAAGTAATGAGGTAATATAACCAATATTTGGGGATAGGAACAGTAAAGTATCAAAACCTAGTGCTCTATAGACTTGAAGGACCTCAAGTGTCATATTATATAATCCCATAAAGTGAAAAGGCAGAATTGAGTGTTGACATGGCTAATGCAGGGGAAGAAAAATAAATTGCAATCAATATTATTTGTGAATACTATTTATTGAATGTTACATATTTGCATTTCTGTATCATTTTCTCAGAATATTAAAAATATTTGATTCACTGAGTTTGTCCTCAAAACACTGTTGAGAAAAAAAGTTTTCTGCCTTAACACTGGATGCCATAACCTCAGCAGAAAACTAGGGACAAGCGGCAGGTGCCAAAATAACTCAGAGCACAGAGGTAGGAGGTTGAGGGTCAAGCCTGGAACTTAAAGGAAGTTCTGCCTCCCTACTAAGAAGGACAGACTTCATCTTCCCTCTTGTTTTTTATTCCAATTTAACTCTTAACTGGTATTGCAGAATCAAAATAGACCCCTGGACTTGGGACACTGGTGATTAGATAAGTGTGGATACATGTGTTATGGAGTCATATATGACACCAGGCATGATACTGGTTAAGGATTAAATTCATTATAAACATGACATTGGCAGTACTTCTTGCATTCTGCTTGTACCTGTTAAAGCATAGAAAAATAGGAATGGAACTTTGATCTCGATCCTCCCTTGGCATATAGAGATCAAAAATTCTGTACACCACTGATGGCTAAAATAGCAGCAGGTGTAAAATTTGGATTACTAAAGAATTCACATCATTTTTATACCTATCTCACAGGGAGAACCAGATAACCTCAAATCAGTGGGATTACGTGCCATGTCCCTTGGTCTTTTGAGAACGGTCTTTGACAGCCTCTGCATGTGCACTCAAAGTGAGGCCACAGACTGGAGCTGAGAGCCAAGGGTCTTTTCCATTTGTTCTGGCTAAGTATCCAAACTTAAAACGTTTCAAAGTTCAGAACTCTTGAGGTCTTATGCTTCCCGAAACAGAATTATGTGTGTGATTGTAAAGACAATCTGAGATAATCCACTATTAGCTCAATAATCACTCATACAAGACAACTAAACTACAATGTCATCAAGGTTTGCAAGTAGAAATACAAATGTGACCTTGTGGAGATGATTCACATGTGATTAAAGTATTATTCAATACCCACTAACTCACTTCCATTAAGTGTGCATTCCAAGTAAGAAAATGCTGGTTTTCAGGTTTATAAGGCCTCAGTAGTCTTTTGTAAGGGTAGGAGTCCTTCCTAATCATCAAATGGCCTTCCCATTGTTGGGCCTCACTAATTCTCAAGAGCTGCTGAAAAAAATTGTGACCTGATCTCTGCTGCTCTGGGACCCACTGACCCACCCATCTCTTTTGTCCTGGCAAAGTTTCTTTCTTTTTCTTATTTCTTACCACAAACTCTCTTCCACCTTTACCACTTCCATGAATGCTATACATTCCTGACTGAAATTAAGTTTTGCTTAACAAGCCAGAACACCCTGTAGGCAATTTCTCACCATCCTGTTCTCATTGGTGCTGGAAACCAACCCAGGGCCTAGCAGAGGCCAGGCAAGCATTCCCCTACTGAACTATAGCCCCAGGTCAGCAGCTTTCTGTCTTGACAGACATCATCACTTACATGTGAAGAACACAGGGACATCATCTGCTTGAAAATAGGTGAAATATGATCAAAGTACATTATATACATGTATGGAAACATCATAAAACCTCTTAGTATGTGCAATTAGCATATGTTATATATAAATTTCCTGTGGCTGTAGCACTGTGACATTGATCCCATCAGGTCTCAAAAGCTAAGCAGGGTCAGGCTTGGTTAGTACTTGGATGCGAGACCACCTGGGAACACCAGGTGCTGTAGGCTTGGGAGAAGGACCTGGAAACCCACTCCCAAAGAACAATCAGCCATTGAAAACCCTATGAATATCCAGGAAGCAATAACAATACTATTTTGTCTGTTCTGCATAGGGTCGCTATGAGTTGGACAACAACTCGATGGCACCTAACAACAAACATGTATAAATTATATATACACAATCATACATATCTAACACTGGAAAATATAAGTGGACTCATGGGGGAGAGGGGACTAGGGGGAGGAGAGGGTGATGGGAAAGATGGCGGGCAACAGAGAAGGGTAAAGAGGAAGAGAACAAGGGCAAAATGTAGAATGCAACTCTATGACAATACCATAATGAATCTCACTATACAGTATGCAACTTACAAAAAACTATACCTCATAAATACGTACAAGTATCATTACATGTTAATAAAAAGTTTTATTTTTTGTTGTAATAATATTTAAGGAGATAGAAGTGTCAGTAATCGTGATTTAATAATCATACACTGTATATATGAGCTGAATTATCTTCTCTATACCCTATAAATATGTACAATTAAAGTAGTAATAAATATATATGCTAATAAAAATGAGAAATGTAATATAAATTCATGTAGCAGAATAATAACAAATTATATTTGTGTATATATAAAAATGCATATATCCTTTTCTATTAGATCAAGTTTTAAAAAATTTTAACATGCAGTAATGTTAAAAGTTACATATCATTTAAATTTTCTTTTCATCCATATCTTTCATTTTTATTTTAAATTATATTCATTTTGGTCTTCTCTTAGTTTTGATTAATTAGCTCAATGAGAGTGGTTCATCTAATTTTTTCCTGAACCAAAATTTTTAAAAAGTGTTCACTGATTCTATTTCTTTTTTCTCATCATTTTTATGATTTCATATCTATCAATACCATTTTCATGATTTCCTTAGATGTTTTGTTTTTATTTTAATTTCTTGAATTCCATGCTTATTTAACATTTAGCTTTTTCTTTACAGCTAATGAAAGTGATGCTAAATGGTAGACATTAATATTATCCTTACAATTATTAGCTGGTTACAGAATAGACAGACTTTATTGTCAGAAAGGAGAGTAAGCATTCTGGCTTTGGGAACATGTTTTTGTGTATTTTCCCATGGCCTTCCCAGGCTGCCATCTGTTTTTGTCATGGGGATGTTCCATAGGAGTACCTTGCTCAGTCACTTTGTTCTTCTCAGCACATAGTCACATGTAGCCGCATCTCTGGTTTGCCCCACACATTCTCAGACAGCTGGACTTTCTTTCTGGAACAACTGACAAACTGTGTTATTTGTCACAGGACTCTTGCATCCTTGAATCAGAAAATCCTGTCTTTGGAAAGGAAGCTATCAGTCCCAGACTATGTTTTCATTAGCTTGGGTCCTGGGTGACTGCTGTGAGCCAGAGTGGGATCTGAGTGCCCACTCCCGAGCCATGGCAGAGTAACAGCAGAGCCACAAATGTTCATCCCCAGGGGAGGAGCACAGCTGGGCCATGGTTTCCCACCCACCCCAGAATGAAGCTGCACAGAGATACTGGGACTTGTCCTCAGTGGGCTATATGATCCCAGATGATACATACTCTAAAATTTGACATGGATTAGGGAAAGGATGAGGTGAGAAGGGATTTAAAGATTTTTTTATTCAACATAGCTGTGCTCCAAGGAGTCACCTACTGAGGAAGGGAAATTTAGAAGAAATGAGAAGTTCCCACAGTATCCGTGGTCTCTGGTGCCCCATGACTCTTTCCTTAGGACCTGTGCACTCTCTATTGTACCTGCAGTGACAGAGTCCTAGCACAGAAACAGGGCATTCATAGGCATTTAGTCTCTTATCTTTTCTTGCCTGGTATCACCTAGCTCAGATGTAATCCATTCTGGCTTTTTCTTCTATCACTGAGTTTTTCTACAGAATCTTTCTGACCCGACCCAATCAATTTGTCTGCACTAGTATATGGTACACATTAAACCTTTTCTGGTCCCTGTATTTAAGACCTGCCAGGAAAGAGCCTGATGCTGTAGAGGGTGACAGTGGGAGAAAGAGGAGCTCTGAGAAGCTATTATAGAGGTTTTAATGGAAGGAAGCTCACACAGTATAGGAGTAAACCACCAGTGCCACATTCATTTATATAACGTCTCCTTTGCTGAATAATGGAAAAAGTCCTGCTAGCTATCCTCATCTCCTCTTTTACCACTAGGCTTGAATAACTGTCTTGAGAATAAAGAGAAAACTTTCTGCCAAGTTGGTATAGCAGTAAAAGGAAAGTTGTTGTGACTGCAGTTAATAATCAGGGATGTCAGGACAGAAGAGAAATGATTTTCTATTTCATCAGTACAAGGAGAAGGAGCTGTAAAGAACATGACATTTATAACCCTGCAGAGGGAAGTGGACCAGATCTAAGGCAACAAATCAATCAAAGGTTAGAGAATATCATGCCAGGTTCTCTTCTATCAGATCTGCAGATCCAGCTGCAACTGACATCAGGGAGTATATCTGTCAGTGTGATTGAATACCTAAAGAGATAATATGTGTTCTGTGGTTGCAAAATGCTCCTCTGCCTTCTCGCTTTCCCTTCCCCTTTCTTCTATTCTCATCTTCCTTTACTCGCAATATATGTGTGAAAGAACATATCAACAATGTCATGAATTGAATATACTGGGCTTAAATTTTATATCCATGGGTTCAAAACTCAGCTTTCTCTTCATGATGTACTGAATGTGTAATCATGGACAAAATGATTTGTGTTTTCTGGGCCTCTATTTATCCATAAGAGTTTATTAGATGTTTACACTACGCTACAGTATGAGCTGGACCCTTAAAAGATACTTTTCTTGTCTTGTTTTGTCTTTTCTTTTCTTGTCTTGTCTTGTCTTGTCTTTTCTTTTCCCCAATTCTAGGGAGTTGAATCCAGGGCCTTGTATATGCTAAACAAGTGCTCTACCATGGTGCTGCCCCTCAGCACCCCCCCCCCGCCCCCCGCCTTTTTTTGTTTTGAGACAAGGTCTTTCTAAGTTGTACAGGGTCTTACTAAGTTTCGCAGAACCTGTGACCCTCCTGCCTCGGCCTCCTGAGGCACTGGGATTACAAGTATGTGCCTCTGTACCTGACTGCTAAGATCTTTTCTTACTTGATCATTGGAACAACTTCTGATGGGATGGTTATAGTGATGACTTCCAATATATGGATGATAAAACATGAAGTTTAAATGTTGATTAACTTTTCTAGTACCATTTAATTGGTGACACAATTGAGAATTGGAGGGCAAGAGATGTGGCTCTATGGTAGAGCACTTGCCTAGAATGCATGAGGCCCTGTGTTCGATCCCTAGCAACACACAAAAAAATTGAGAGTTGGACATATGTCTATCCAATACATAAACTTATTCTCTTAGATGACTTATATTGCCTTATTTAACAGGAATTGTTTCTATTTTCAATGTTATCATAATTAAATCACATGTTCTTGTTGTTAGGTGCCGTCAGGTTGGCATCTGACTCATAGCAACCCTACATACAACAGGGGAAACACTATTGTCAGTGTTTCTCCACTGTTCATAGGGTTTTCAGTGGCGGATTGATTTTGGGGAGTGGGTTGCAGGGTCTGTCTCCCAAGCCTACTGCGCATGGTGTTCCTAGGCGATCTCCCATCCAAGTACTAACCAGGCCCAACCCAGTTTAGCTTCTGAGATCTAACAGGATCAGATGCCACAGGGCTATGGCTGCAGGCAATTAAATTACATAGGGTGTCTAAAATATCTTGTATAATACATGCTACATAGTAAATATATAACCAGAGAAGAACTCACACAAAAAAATGTGAAGAGGTTAGGAAAGCAAGAAAATTATCTGAACTGGTTGAAGTAAATATATTTTTTAAAGTTAGAGCTTATCGAATAGATTTTTCTTTTTTAAAGCTTCTATATTAAAAAAAATTTCCCCTATATGTCTATCAGCTTGTTGTGCTGTGGGCCTTGCATGCTGCTATAAGGCTGATAGCTATGCCACTGGTATTTCAGATACCAGCAGGGATACCCATGGTGGACAGGTTTCAGCTGAGCTTCCAGACTAACACAGATTGGGGAGAAGGACCTGGAAGCCCACTCCCAAAACAATTAGGCATTGAAAACCTTAAGAATGTCAGAGAAGCACTGTCATATAGTGCTGGAAGATGATCCCCCAGGCTGGAAAGCCTCATTCAAGAAATGACTAGGGAAGAGTTGCCTCCTCAACATAGAGTTGACCTTAATGACAGGAATGGAATAAAGTCCCTGGGACCTCCTTTTGCTAAAGTAGCATGAATCAAAATGATAAGAAACATAGTGACTATAACAAATGGGCTCAAATTTAAAAATATTGTGTGCATGGCACAGTGTCAATGTTTCGTTCTGTTGTACATAGGGTTGCTATGAGTTGGATCTGACTGGACAGCACCTAACAACAAAGAGGTATTAAAATTAATTTTTCAAAAGCTAATTAGGCTATTTTTTAGAGCAAACTTAGGTTTACAGAAAAAATGAGCAGAAAGATTAGAAAGTTCTGATACACTCCCTCTATACCCACCCACAGAAAAAATTGATTTTTATACTCTCATAGATCAAATAGAATACAGAAAAACTGACTTTTTCCTAACTATCATGTCCACTAATGCTTCTGACAGTTAACTGAGATGTGGGCATGTTTTTATATTGGGATGCACTAACCACAAAGCAAAGAGGAAAAGTGGCACATTGCAATGGAGAAGGGCTGTACATTCCTCACACCCACTGCACTCTGCACATACAAGCTTGTCACGTGCTAATTCCAACTCATCAACTGCTTGGTTTGAGGCATAATTTACTCTCCTTCCCTTACCATTCATTCTTAGGTTTGACCTACTGTATGACTGGAGTAGTCTTTGTGCTTGTCTGTTTGGAGGTTAAAATAAAGCATAGTATCATAGTTTCATTTAACAATTAATGAGGTCTTTTTGCAAGAACATGTAGATGTATTGTAAGGTAACCTATAATGTTCTGGTATAATTTATCATGTTTATAAAAGCATTCATTTTGTGGTGGGTTATCTCCGTAACTTGAATCTTTTTTAAAAAGTTGAAAAAACAAAGTTCTCCTGTATGTTCTCTGAGATCACTACTATATAGGAAGGTTCATGACCCATTCTAGTATTGTGGGATTTGATGAGAATAGAACTTATCCAAATTTAATTTTTGAGCATAGGAGAACAATATAAGTTGCTAAAGTCATAACAATTTTTAGCTGGGTACCTGGTACAGAATATACTCTTATTTGTCTGAACTCAACATAGACTGGTTGCTTGGATTGCTGAGATATTCTTTTCTAGGTAGGATGTCATCACTGAGCACACATCCAAGGAGGGGATGAGATTATGGATTTGAGACTTTTTTTGTTTTTCTAATGTAAACACTTATTGTTATCAATTTTCTTCTAGGCTAAATTTAATGTACTTTCTGTTGTTGATAGTATTGAGTGAGTCTACTGTTTCTTTGATGATTTTTTTGACTGTTTCTTCTATTATTTACTAATAATTAAGGCTTAAAAGGTCTGCACCCTGGCATCTGATCCCATCTTGGAAGCTAAGGAGGGTCAGCCTGGTTAGTCCTTATATGGGAGACCACCTGGGACTACCAGGTGGTTCAGGCTAAGGAGAAGGACCTGGCAGCCCACTCCTGAAACAATCAACCATTGAAAAAACTTATGAATAGCAGAAAAGCACTGACATACTGCTGGGCATGGCACAGTGTCTAGGAGTGTTTCATTCTATTGTACATAGGGTCACTATGAGTTGAATCTGACTTAGCGACACCTAATAACCACCACCACCACCACCACAACAACAACAACAATGGTTAAAGTCTTAAAGTATAATTGTGGTTTTGTCTATTTTCCCTTAACTTCTTAACAGTTTTATCTTTAAGTATTTTGGAGCTCTGCTTTTAGGTGCATACATCCTTTTAATTACATTATATCCATCTTTATTTATGTAACGTTTCTTTTTCTGAAGTCTAATTTATTGGACAGGGCTGCAGTTTAGCTCAATTGGTAGAGTGCTGCTCTGTACTCTGTGAGGACCCAGGTTCAATCCCCAGCACTTCAGAAACAGGAGAAGGATGTGGCACTCTACTCTCAAAGTAATCCCAACATAATCAGCCATTGAAAACCCTATGAGGGTTGCTATGAGTTGGAGCCCACTCGAAAGCACTTAACAACAACAATTTATTGGACATTACTATAGCCCTCCCAGATTTTTCTGACTAGGGTTTTCATGGATATTTTTTTTCCATTTTTAACTTTTTAAACCTACTTATGTAATTATATTTAGAGTAGGTTTTATGTAAACAATATATTGTTTTTTAAAAAAATCAATATTGATACTACTTTAAATTTGTGTGTTTAGGACATTACATCTACTATAATTATTGATATGATTGGATTTAGGTCTACCATTTTATTGTCCATTTTCTGTTTGTGATCTCTTATTTCTCAGTATTATATTGAAATTTACTCACTTGATTTTTATTTTTTATTTATCTTAAGAGTGTACTTGTGGAATGGATTTTTTAGATGACTATTCAATAGCCTTTAAAATAACAAAATCACAAACCAAGAAAAACAATTTTGCTTTAAGTGCAAATAATTTGGTAATTTTATTACACTGGTACAGAAATCAATGAAATCTACAAAAATTTTCTCTTTTCCAAAAACTATTTCATTTTATCATATTAAAACTATCAGTCTCACCACATTGATTTTGTGATAGTTTTTCATTGGACTTAATTTACTTAGAAATAATGATGGTGATGTGCTTTTTTCTGACTCAAAATGTAAAAAGCCTACTTCATAAACATGTAAATAATAATCATTAGAGATTTAAAATATGATGGCAATAAATGCCTTTCTTTTCAGAAGATTTTTTATTAAAAGCAACAAATCATAAACTCCATGTAAAAAAGTAACTGAGGTATAGCCAGAGACACTCAAAGAATGCAGCTGGTATCAGTCAAAAACAAAAAGTAACAGAAGGAGCATTTTGGATGTAAGCAGAGGAAAGACGAAGAATTCAGTGTTGGTTACACTAAATTGGAATCCTGACCCTCTAGAATGCAGTATTTCCACACAGAAGTAGAACATCCACACATCTATTGGTTCTAAGTCTGGTATGACATGACCCAGCAGTGAAAGAAGGAATAGGCTCAGTTCCTATTTCTTTTCAGGAGTCAAACATTTCCCACATCTCTATATCTCCACTATGCTCACTTTCATCTTTTGAGAGACCTTCATAAAAACAGGTTAGGCTGTGCCCTTGAGTCACAGAAAGCCCTGTGTCTCAGGACATTTGGGCTCGGCTACCCCTGCATCCCTACACAGAATGTGCACCTCAGTGAACTGTGACGTAAAGAGGTTCCTGGGAGTGACACAGTTTTGGTTGTTGTTGGTTGTTAGGTGCCGTCGAGTCGAGTCCGACTCATAGCGACCCTATTAGCAGAGACAATTCCAGTCTGTGCAACATCTCCCTATGGAGTCCAAAAATAGAAACAAACTGAGTCTTAAATTTTTTGTGCTCCATGTATTTTCTTAAGCAGTATAAACTAGTGAGAGTGTTTTCAGGGGTTTATTAAGAGTCTATTTCAATCCTATGAACTAAATAGAATTATTTAATCTTATGAGGCAAATAATATTGTCATTCTCATTTTATACATGAGGATGAATGGAAGAAAAGTTGCTTTTTGTCCAAGATCATAGTCGGTGACAGAACTGGAGTTTTTCTCATTAATATGAGTCAAAAATCCACATTATTAACCACTAATAACTACTGTTGGGGCTGGGATTTAGCTCAGTTGGTAGAGTGCTGCACTGCAGTCTCTGAGGTCCCGAGTTCAATTCCCAGCACTGAAAAAAATGGGAGAAGGGCCTGGCAATCCACTCCCAAGGCAATCCCGAAACAGTCAGCCATTGAAAACCCTATGAGAGTCCCTATGAATAGGATACCGACTCGATGGCACTTAACTAACAAATAACTACTGCAATTTCTCACTAGAGTCCTATATAGTACATGCTGTCCTAATTTAATGTATGGAAAAACAAGTCTTCACAAAGTTAAATAATTTGCCCAGGTACCGGTGAGGATTAAGACCTCTTTTCTACTCCAAGCTAAGTCTTTTTCCTACTATGCTGTTTTGATGTAGTGCTACTCTATGAGTAGATGCAATTTCATAAAGACAAATGCTGAGAACAAAAGGGACCCAAGTGCTAAAGAGATGAGTAGTAGAAGAAGTTCCAAAGAAAGCTCAAAGGATACTCTAGAGAGTGAAATAGCAAATCAGGACAGTCTAGAGAGTGAAATAGAAAATCAGAAATGGCTGTTGTTCTTAGAAGGGGCAAGAAGATTTAAGAAGAAACAAAAGGCCAGTGGAATAAATACTAAAGATATGTCCAATAAGAAGAGGGTTTTTCAATATCTCTTGATTTTAACTGCTCACAGATCATGATTTGAGTCTTTTCAGTGAAAGATAAACTGCAGTGGAATAAAGCAAGGATGAGACAAGGAAGAAAATTTTGAATATAGAAATCTCATTCTAGGAGGAGAGGGCAAGATGACAGACAGATAACACATGCCTTCTGTCCCAGAGTAAAGGGAAGCCTCAATTAGGGGTTTGGAACTCACATTGAATAGATAGAAACAGTGATAGTTTAGATTGGGAGATAGAGGATGAAACTGGATGAACATTGAAATTGAGGAGTTGGCTTTGGAGGAGCTACACAGAGGTCAGTAGCAGGACTGCCATTCTGCTATTTCACTATCACGCAGACGGCGGATAGAATCCCAGAGACTCGGAGGGAACTTTGTACACACACCCACGGGGGCCAAACCCAACACAGAGTACAACCTTGACATCACACTGTCACCCTGTCCATGGAACACAATCCACAAGTTTCGGGTGAGTCAGTTTGAGGTGGCACATGGAATTGCCATCCATAGCGGCACACGTCCAGCAGCCTGAGACACTGGGCTGTTGTAGGTCCCTCACACAAAAAAGTAGGGATCAGATTCATGAGAGTAGACACGCGAGGGTATGGGGAGTGATCGAAGAGGGAACTGGGAAACCGGTGCCAGCAGTACACGTCCAGAGCTGAGACGTGGCTCCCTCCCTCCTGTTGTGGCAGGACAGTGGTGCAGATGGAATCTCCACAGACACATGGGCACACATACACCCGGATCCCAGACACACGAGAGGTGATCCTAAGTCATCCCACTGCACTGTGGAGAAGACCAGGGTCTGTGGAGGCAGCTGAGCTCCACGCGGACAGAGTGCTCCTTTTAGGCAGAGCCTAGCAGCACTATTAGTCACAATAAGAGCAGTTTCAAGCGTGATCGCTATGCATGGACAGACCTACTACAGATTCCCTCTGGGGGGGGTTAGATAGCATCCCACCTACAAGAGGATATGTTCCTCCCAAGTGGGTAGAAAGCCCTGCAATAAAAAAATCCATGATAGCAGCCATATTCCCTCCATGCTGTAGGCTTTGAGGCAGAAATCTCTGATTTGGGGAATTGGCACCCCAACTATGTGGGACAGGGAGAACTCCAGGGAGGACCCCACAGGTTCCACTGCCTCTCGAACAATACAATAGACACAGAATATTTTGTGGAACCATCTCTTTGGGCACTCGGTGTTCCACTTAAACCCAGGACATTGTGGGGCAGTCCGCCATTATCTACGCAATTGGCAAAAACTCTATAGACTAAGCCAGACTGTTCCTGGGGATTGTGTGAAAACACTGCCACCCTGAGTTCTGTGGGGAGCAACTGCTTCCTGCAGTATTGACTTCAACCGGTGGAACTGGGTGTCCACAATGCAGATTCTACCTGCAAGAACATACAAGGCCCCCCCCCTTTTTTTTGTACGGGGGTTTGAACCCAGGGTCTTGCTCCTGCTTACTTTGTAGGTGCTGGGATGCCGTGCTGCAACCCCCAGCCCATATTTTTTACTTTTTGAGACAGGGTCTCACTGGGTCAAGCAGACTGCCTCTGATCTCGGGCTTGTGATCCTCCTGCCTCTGCCCCCCAAGCCGCTGGGTTTGCAGGCGTATACCACTGCATCTGAATACAAGTGTTTTTATAAGTGTGTGGGAGTGTGTCTGCATGAGGTTTTTTTCTTATTCCTTTCTATTTTTTCTTTCTTTCTTCTTTCACTCTCTTCCCTTTTTCTATTCTCCTTCTCTTTTTCTTAAGCTATATATGTGTCTTTGTATTAATTATTTTACCCTTAAGTCTTAACCTTAATTTTAATTTTGACAGTTATTTCTCTTAGCCTCTGTCCTCTACCTCCTCTTTCCCCCTCTTCTGTCACCAGATCCCCCCCCTTTCTCACCCTACAGCAGAGAAACAAAATCTATCTTGTTCCCAGCCCTTAGCCCCTTTGGAGTTGGGCTGGTGGACTAAAGAGAGAACCACACAGACCAAAAAGTCGAGAATATACCCAGCTTATCAGCTCAAATAAGCACCAGAGATTCAGCACCACACAATCTCAAAGGAATAACAGAGGGAGAAGTTCTCTGCACTCAGGAGAGACGAATTCTACTTCCCAGACCATATTATGGGCAAACAAAGTAAACATTCAAAAAACACAAAGGGGAAGGATGGATCTGAAGGCCCCACAGAGCAAAGCCCCCCAACAAATAACTCCAAGGACTCTCAATTCTTAGAGATCTCTGATTCGGAATTCAGAGTCATGGTTATAAACATGCTAAGAGAAATTAAAATGAATACTACAAGCACCTTGGAAATCCTTGAAAAGAAGGTATCTCACTTGGAATCTGTTCTATCATCCCAGTTAGAAATGATAAGGAAAAACCAAGCAATTCTCCTTGAAACTCAATCCAAGTTAACTGAATTGAATTCAGCTAAAGAATTCTTTTCATCTTGACTGGATTAATCTGAGCTGAGGTTTTCCGATTCTGAAGATGTCATAAATGAACTTAAATACAAACAGTTGGAAATGGAATCAATGATAAAGGTATTAATAAAAGATTTCCAGGAGAACTCAGATAGAATGGAAAAATGAAACTTAAGAATTCAGGGCATCCCTGAAGGAGAAGAAAGGTCCACTGGAAGGCTTCAAAATCTAGTAAAGGATATCCTGAAGGAAAACTTCCCAAAGATAGTACAGGAAATGGATATATACACCACTGAGACATTCAGGACTCCTTTGAAGGTGACTTAAGTAGATCATCTTTGAGACACGTCATCACTCGCATGCTGTCGTTACAGACCAGGGAAGCTATCCTGCAAGCAGCAAGACAGAAACCCCTTATTACTTATAAAGCAAAACCTATTAAAATTACTGCAGACTTCTCCATATCAACATTGAAAGCTAGAAAGGAATGGACACAGGTGATTCAAATCCTAAAAAAAACAAAAGAACAACAAAAAAACCAAAAACCAAAAAATCTCCAGCCAAGACTAATATATCCAGCAAAATTATCTTTGATATAGATGAGGAGTATAAGACATTTAATGCCACTGAAATTTTTAAATGATATGCAACCATCAAACCAGCACTGGAGAGGATTGTAAATCAACTACCACATCCAGGAGAGTTAAGACAACCCTATAAAGGAAAACAAAGAACTGGTTACCTGAAATGAGTGCAACCCAAGAAAGAACCAAAGCAAACATGATTCATAAATCAGTAACAGGTAATGATTGGGTATATTACAATAAATGCTACTCAGTAATCACTACTAATGCAAATGGTCTTAACTCGCCAATTAAGAGACAGAGGTGGGCTAATTGGATGAGAAAACACAAACCATCAATATGTGGTATTCAAGAAACTCATCTAACTCACAGAGACTGGAATAAACTGAGAGTTAAGGGCTGGAAAAATGTATACCTAGCAGCGGGGGGAACAAAAGAAAGCAGGTGTTGCAATTCTAATTTCAGATAGATTAAATTTCATTCCAAAACTTATTAGAAGAGACAAAGGAGGACATTACATTTTAATACAAGGAACAATCGATCAAGAATCAATAATGCTCCTTAATATTTATGCCCCAAACTTAGGGGCACCTAGCTTTATAAGAAAAACCTTCTGGAATATAAAGAACTTTATTGGACCAGAATCAATAATAATGGGAGACTTCAATACCCACTTTTATCAAGAGAAAGGTCATCAAAACGAAAAATCAACAGAGAAACCTCAAGTCTAATCTCCACCCTAAAACAGTTGGCACAGATATATACAGAATATTTCATCCACATGATGAGAAATACACATTCTTCTCAGCTCAACATGGCACATTTTCTTAGATAGATCATATGCTAGTCCATGAGAACTCCCTCAACAAATACAAAAAAGTAGAAATTATCCCCTGTTCCTTATCAGATCATAATGGGATAAAATTGGAGCTCAAGAGCAAGAATAATTCCAGAAACTTTACAAACTCATGGAGAATGAATAATACACTGCTGAATGACCAATGGATCATTGGTGAAATCAAATTGGAATTTAAAGAATTCCTACAATCAAATGATGATGAAAACACATCATACCAAAACATATGGGATACAGCAAAGGCAGTTTTAAGAGGGAGTTTATAGCATTAAGTACCTTCATGAATAAGATAAAGAAGAGCCAAATAAATGACCTAATGATGCATCTTAAGACACTAGAAAACCAACAAAAAATCAAGCCTAAAAGAAACACCCAAAGGGAAATTACAAAAATAAAGGGAGAAATATCTCAATTAGAATCCAAAGAGATAATTCAAAAAATTAATAAGACTAAGAACTGGTTCTTTGAAAAGATTAATGAAATAGACACCACTCTGGCTAACCTCATCAAAAAGAAAAAGGAAAAATCCAATATAGTATGGATTATGAAAGACAACAGTCCATAACCACTGACTCCAACGAAATACAGAAAATTGTCAAGGATTACTATGAGAGACTGTATTCCCAAAAATATGAACATGTAGAAGAAATGGACAAATTTATTAACACATGTGACCTACCAAAGCTAATGTCAGAAGACATAACTGACTTAAACAAGCCCATTATGTATACAGAAATAGAAAATGTAATTAAAAGTTTCCAAGCAAAGAAGAGCCCAGGTCCTAATGGATTCACAGCAGAATTTTACCAAACTTTTAAAGAAGATATAATACCTGTCTTCCTCAAACTATTCCAAAGAATAGAAAAGGAGGGAACACTCCCAAATTCATTCTATAAAGCTACCACCACTCTGATACCTAAACCAGGAAAAGATTCATCTAAAATAGAGAATTATAGACCCATCTCCCTTATGAATCTAGATGCAAAAATATTTAATAAAATTCTGGGAAACAGAATCCAGCAGCATATAAAAAATATTATCCACCATGACCAAGTGGGATTTATACCACAGATGCAAGGCTGGTTTAACATATGGAAATCAATCAATGTAATCCAGCATATCAAGAAACTGGCAAACAAAAACCACATGATCATCTCAATTAATGCTGAAAAGGCCTTCGACAAAGTGCAACACGTTTTCGTGATAAAAATGCTGGAGAAAATATGTATAACAGGCAAATGTCTTAATTTCATAAAAGCCATTTATGACAAAACTACAGCCAATATTATATTAAATGGAGAAAAACTGAAACCATTTCCTCTTAGATCTGGAACAAGACAAGGATGTCCGCTTTTTCCTATTCTATTCAACATAGTAATTGAAGTCCTGGCCAGGGCAATCAGACAAGAGAAAGAAATCAAAGGGATGCAGATTGGCAAGGAAGAGGTCAAATTATCATTATTTGCAGATGATATGATTTTATACTTGAAAGACCCCAAAACCTCAACCAGAAAACTTCTGGATCTAATTAACTCCTTCAGCAAAGTCGCAGGCTACAAAATTAACACAAAAAATCAATAGTTTTCTTTACACCAATTCTAAAGAGGAAGAAAAGGAAATTTCAGGAAAACTACCATTCATGATAGCCCACCAAAAAATTAAATACCTTGGAATCAATCTAATCAAAGGCCATTCAGATCTCTACAAGGAAAATTTCAAAACATTAAAGAAAGAAATAGCAGAGGACACTGAAAAATGAAAAGACCTCCCCTGCTCCTGGATAGGGAGAATTAATATTGTAAAAATGGCTATCCTACCAAAAGCAATCTATAGATTTAATGCAATACCCATTAAAATTCCACTGATTGACTTTACAGAAATAGAAAAAAAATGATCCAAAAATTCATATGGAACCACAAAAGAACACATATAGCCAAAACACTTTTCAGCTGCAAATCTAATGCAGGTGGAATCACAATCCCTGACATCAAGCTATACTACAGAGCAGTGGTTGCAAAAACAGCTTGGTCCTGGCACAAAAATAGTCCTGAAGACATCTTGAACAGAATAGAAGACCCAGAAATACCTCATCACACCTATAGCCACCTGATTTTCGACAAAGGAGCAAAGCAAGTAAACTGGAAAAAGGATAGCCTTTTCAACAAATGGTGCTGGGAAACATGGTCATCTGCATGCAGAAAAATGAAAGCTGACCCGCATCTCTCAACATACATAAGAGTTAACTCAAAATGGATAGAAGATCTCAACATAAAACCAGAAACTTTAAAACTTGTAGAAGGCAACATAGGCAAAACACTCCATCATATAGGCTTAGGAAAGTACTTCCTTAATAGGACTCCAATTGCTCAAGAAATTGCAACAAAAATAGATAAATGGGGTTACATGAAATTAAAAAGCTTCTGCACAGCAAAAGAAACAATTAACAGAGTCAAGGAAACCCCCATGGAATGGGAAAAAAATCTTTGCATTTTATACATCAGACAAAGGTCTAATTACTAGAATTTATAAAGAACTCAAGAAAAAACTCCCCCCAAAAAACAAATAACCCAATACACAAATGGGCAAAGGAACTGAGTAGACAGTTCTCTAATGAAGAGGTCTGTAAAGCCATGAAACACATGAAAAAAAAATGCTCGGTATCCCTAGCCATTAGGGACATGCAAATCAAAACAACTCTGAGATTTCACCTTACATCAGTAGGAAGTGCCAAGATCAATAAAACAAATATAACAAATGCTGGCAAGATTGCGGTGAAAAAGGAACATTATTACATTGTTGGTGGAGCTGTAAATTGGTCCAATCACTGTGGAAATCAATATGGAGATATCTTTAAAAACTAAAAATAGATCTACTATATGACCCAGCTATAACACTACTGGGAATTTACCCAAAGGAAGATGGGTCATCATACCACAGAGACACCTGCATCTCCATGTTCAATGCAGCACTTTTCACAATAGCAAGGATATGAAATCAATCAAAGTGCTCTTCAACAGAAGAATGGATAAAAAAAAGTATGATACATATACACAATGGAATACTACTCAGCAATCAAGAAAAATGAAATAAGGTCATTCGCAGCAAAATGGATGGAACTAGAGAAAATTATTTTAAGTGAACAAACCCAAGCTCAGAAAGAGAAACACCACATGTTCTCACTCATATGTGGGAGCTGAATCAAAATTATAAGAAGGAAAAATCCTATTCAAAAGTCGGATCAAAATAAAACAGGAAAAAAAAAAAGCTAAGAATGGTGTCAATATAAATGGTCTAGAAAATGCATGCAATTGTTCTGACAAGATAAAAACAAAGTTCAATACAGGAAAATTTTCTATCTTAAACAGAACTGGAACCCAAGGACATATAGAAAAATATTACCAAGTAAATGATAGAGAAGATTTAGATGAGGGGGGAGGCATACAAGAGGGTAAGAGGGAACCTATATGAATAATGTACATCAAAATGCATATATGGAAATGTCACAATGAAAAGCATGTCAGAATGAATCACATTAAGGTGTACATTAAACATTTCCAATAAAAAAAGGAAAAAAAAAGAAATCTCATTCTAGAGATTTCTTGATCAACTCAAGGAGAAAAAAAGTCATGATGTTAACTAAAAGAGAATTTTGAAGTAATAATGGCAGTATTTTTTTAAAGTAAGATATGTTTACATGCTTTTGGAAGGAGTCTATAAGCCACAGTTCAAAGTTCTGAGGGTACAGTGAGGATTTGAGTATGAGCCACAGACAAAATGACAAAGTTTTTGTATGAAAAGGAACAAATATCTGGTTTAGATTTAAGTAAATCTTTGGAATGTGAAGGCAGAAATTTGAAACATCTTCTGCCTTATAATGGAATTTTTAGTAAATAGAAACTGTCTCCAAGAGAGTGAATGAAGATAGTTCTAGATTAAGACACTGAGGTGTGTGGGAAGTTTTGAAATAGCCCCTTTAGGAAATGACAATGGGAGACGATTATAGATAAAATGAATGCTCTCCTGGTGACACTGTGGGCTTAGTTAGTATTGATGATGAGACGTTTCAAAGACACCAGTCTGCATACTTGTATGACTATCTTGAGCTCTGCTACTTTGAAAAGGAAGATTGTGTTCTATGATCTGGAATTAGTAAGATCATTTCTATAACACAGAATTGGGATAAGAATAATGAGGTTTATGATGAAAGATTGAATGTAACTGGCCATGGAGTTAAGTTATAGATTAGACAATAAAAGTAGCTTCTGGGAAATAAGAGGGCTGGGATTTAGCTCAGTGGGTAGAGCGCTGCGCTGCAGTCTCTGAGGCCCAGAGTTCAATTCCCAGCACCGCAAAAATGGGAGAAGGGCCTGGCAATACACTCCCAAGGCAATCCTGAAACAGTCAGCCATTGAAAATCTAACAACAACAACAAGGCATCAAGGAACTAAATGACCATAAAGAGTCAAATAACTACCTTAGTCTCCCTGTAGATGCTGTAAATATCAGGAAGTTCTGGGTTATCCAGAAGGATTCAGCTCTCATCCAGTATGTGAGAATTTCTGAAAGAAACATGTAGATGAAAACACTAGAGGAAAAGGTCTCTACTTCACACTGAAACCCACCTGGCAGAGTGCACACTTGGCACACCACCCTTGCAGCCTAGCTATCACTAGACTCATTGCCTAGAAAATATTGCCTGAGTTTCGGTAATGGAGGCTATAATGTGTTGGTAGGCCTTGGGAGGTTTATTTAGGTTAACTGTGAATCTTTTCTTGCTTTCCTATGTACTGATAATTTAAGTGTTGATCTCAACACTTTTTTCATGAACATCAGCCCTCTTCTCTCTCTTTCTCACTTAATATAATATCCAAAGGCAGTCATTCAAAACCTGTTTTACAAATCCTATTGATCCACACATTTCTCTTTCTTTCTTTTTCACCAGTTTGTCAGATCCAAAGACTGGATAAATCATCTCTCTTACCCCCCAATGATGCCAAATTGGGTTTTATCAGCACAAAATTTGATGACAACACAAAGACAATTCTATGTTTCCTAATCTCAGTACCACTTAGGTTCTTCAGTCATTTCTTATCCACTTTACAAAAGCTCTTTCATATTTTAAAAGTAATTCATATGAGGGAGGCAGAGGTTAATTCTCTGCTGTTGGGCATCAGGAAGCACTCAATCTCTTAATTTTAGTTTTCATATGAATCTGTATGTGAATACATTAAAAATGAGTTCATGCTGAATCCTCAGATTCCGGTGCAATTCTACTGAGTTGGTATAGGATTCCCTCCTCCATTATTTGTCACTTTTCCCAACAGTGAGTAACCTGGCTCTCATGCTCTACTATATGTTTTATTTATATTTTTATTCATTTCTAATATACACATAAATTAGATTAAGAGCAACTCATAACCCTTTAGGAACAAATTTATTAACTATAGTATAATATTTGGGTACATTTATTTTGCCTTTAGCCTTATATGTCCACTGAAAATACTGTTTTCAACAGTTATTTAGTTTAATTATTTTTTCTACATTGAAAAAACCTCAGTGTGGTTATATTATTCACTGCAAAAAATCTAGCTTAATTTTTTATGGTACCTATTTTGTTTGGGGTTCTGTGTTAGTAATTTTTCATGGATATGAAAAAAACAGCTGAGAAAACAACTTAAAAAGAGGAAGGATTTATTTTGCCTTAGGGTTCTAGAGAGTACAGTCCATGTGGTTACTCCATTGCTTCTGGACCTGTGGTGAAGCAGAACACCATGGCTGAGGGGTGTGGTGGAGCAGAGCTGCTCATCTCATGGCAGCCAGGAAGCAGAGTGAGAGAAGGAAGAAGCTGGGGACATGATATTTCTTTCCAGGGTATGCTGCCAGTCACTTGCTTCTTCCAACTAGACCTCACTTCCTAATAATGGCATCATATTATGAATCCATTATGAATCCATCAAGGGAATAATCTATTGAGAAGCTTGCAGTCCTCATGATTCAATCATTTCCCCAAAGTCCGTCAAAGCCAGGGATGGTGGCACACATCTGTAATCCAAGCACTCAAAAGTCTGAGGCAAGACTGAGAGTTTGAGACCAGCCTGGGCTACCTAGTCAGTTTGAGGAGTTTGAAGCCAGTCTAGGGTACATAGTGAGAGCCAGTCTCAAAAGATAAACAAGCGAACAACCTATAAATAAACAAAAACAAACAACAAGCCAAACAAACAAACAAAGGCCAATAAGCTAGTAACTGAGTCACCCACACATAAGTGCATCGTACATGCAAACCATAGCAGGTTTCCTCTGCATTCTTGTTGTTTACAAAAATTACAGAAGGTAAAACTTACTCTTTATAGCATATAGTTCTATGGTATGATTTCACCAATCTCAGACAACCCTTTCTCTGTTTCCCATCTTTATAATTTTGCTTTGGTCCAGAAGTCATATTCATGAAATCAAGTAACATGTAGTCTTCTGCACTAGTTTCTTTAATTTACCAAGACACATTGAAGATTCATCCACGTTTTTCTATAAGTCAGTAATTTATTCTTCTTCTCGCCGAGTAGTTCTTAATTATATGAGTGTTCCACAATTTAGCCATTCTGCAGTTGAAGGACATCTGAGTTGCCCCTAGGTTATAGTGATTATAAATTAGGGTTCTATGAACATTCATATAGAAAATATTTGTGTGAATATAACTTTTATTCCTCTTGACTAAACACCTAGGAAAGGAACTGCTAGATCATACTGAAAGTTGGTGTTTAACTTTATAAGACCTGACAAACTGTTTTATGAACTGCTAACCATTTGTCTTTGTACCAACAAGGTGTGAGAGCGCCAGTTGACCTGCATTCTCACCAGCACTTGATATTATCAAATTTGGAGATTTTAGGAATTCCTTCAGGTGAGTAAATTTACTTAATCCCTTAAGGTTTCAGTTTCTTCCCTTATAAATTTGAGATTGCATTAGCTTCGTGAAGTGATATCACTGTTATTTTTTAAATTGCATCTGAGTGAAGGAAAACAAAAGAGATGTGAACAGCGGACCCAGTCTTGGTAAACAGCAATCATTCTTCACACAAACAGGAACACAGACTCATGCGACAAAGGGAATACCACGATTAATGCCTTCTGAAGGAACTTTTTACACACATTCTACTAGCATGTTTTTAAATTGCAGTTGAATAGCATAGACATAGCGGGTGTCTTTAAATACTTGCCCGTGAAGGAGATGTTTTGAAGGAAGAAGGCAATAAGCTTCAGCATGAGAGTCAAATTGAACTTGCCTGTCAAGCCCTTGCTTATGTACATGGTGTTTCCTAAGAAGACAATGTTGGAGAATCAAAGGATGGGAACCCCACATGTGTGTTTAATAAAATAAAATAGGTGGCTCTCTGTCTTGAGAAGCCTGCATCTATGTCTTGCACGTGCACTATCATTCTCTCATTAAGCATCTCTTTCTCTCCAAATGCCCAATTTAAGCTTAAAAGGACTATCCATTATCTCTACTTAGTAAACTCACTAATTTTGTTTCACTCTGAGCTTGTCCTGAAATTCTTTTCTGTTAGGAGCCAATGACCCCCCTTTACCTGAGTGGAGGTCCTCAAGCGGGAAGCTCCTTACAGTAATATCACTTTATGAAGCTAATGTAATCTCAAGTTTATAAGGGAAGAAACTGAAACCTTAAGAGATTAAGTAAATTTACTCACCTGAAGGAATTGCTAAAATCCCCAAATTTGATAATTCAAGTGCTGGTGAGAATGCAGGTCAAATGGAGCTCCCATACCTTGCTGGTACAAAGACAAATGGTTAGCAGTTCATAAAACAGTTTGTCAGGCTACAGGTGGCAGCACTGGGCTGCACGTCCCACTGCTGTGGACAATTCCCAAAGGAAGACACCCAGCATTCCTGGTTTTAAAATGTATTTTAAAAAACTAAGCAGAGAGCCAGCGTGATGGTGCAGTGATGGAGGCAGGAGGATGGTGAGTTCCAGGTAAGCCTGATCTGCGTAGAGAGAATCTGCTTTAAAATAAATGAGTAAATAAAATAAAATAAAGAATTGACAACTTGCCTTAAAGATCAGGAAGTAGAGGGGGAAAATTCTGATTGGCCAATGAGTTATCACCTATGATTGCGTTTCTGTCCCTCCTTTCCTTCTTATTTCCATACTTAAGTGTAATAGCAGCTTCAGCACTGTGTTGTACCCTCCTATATGGCTGAATGGCATATTCAGCATTAGTAATGGCCACATTGTTGTTGTTGTTAGGTGCAGTTGAGTTGTGTCTAACTCATAGTCACCCTATGTACAACAGAATAAAACACTCCCAACACTGTGCCATCCCTGACACTATGTTGGTGCTTCTCTGCTATTTATAGGGTTTTTAATGACTGATTGTTTCAGGAGTGGGCTACCATGTCCTTCTCCCATTTTTATGGTTCTGGGGATCAGACTCAGGGCCTAACAGAGCAAAGAACAGCATTCTACCAACTGAACTAAACCCCAGCCCTAATGGACACATACTATACATTAATTGCTCAAAGAATTCCCTATTGCCAGGCTCTTGGATTTTCTTGGTGTTTTGCAATTACAAATAATATGGTAGGGCTAGGGTTTATTTCAGTTGGTAGAGTGCTGATCTGTGATCTCTGAGGCCCTGAGTTCAATCCTCAGCACCACCAAAAACAAAACAAAACAAAACAAAAAAGGAGTAGGACC
Source organism: Pedetes capensis (assembly GCA_007922755.1). Classification (NCBI taxonomy): domain Eukaryota; kingdom Metazoa; phylum Chordata; class Mammalia; order Rodentia; family Pedetidae; genus Pedetes; species Pedetes capensis. Next base: position 8,478 of record VMDO01005729.1, on the reverse strand, counting down.
TGACAGCACACTCTCTAGGCAATCCTGAAATAATCAACAATTGAAAACCCTATGAATAAGTATATAGGGTCACTATGAGTCAGAGCTGACTAGATGACACCTAACAACAACAAATAGCCAGACCATCCTGGCATCCTATCCAGTCTGATCTGAGAAGCTAGGCAGGGTCTGGCCTGGTTAGTCCTTGGATGGAAGACTACTTGGGAATATTGGGTATTGTACACTTGGGAGAAGGACCCAGCAGTCTACTCCCAAAACAATCAGCCATCCAAAACCCTATGAATAGCAGAGAAGCGCTGACATAGTGCCAGGCATGGCACAGTGTTAGGTAGAGTTTCGTCTCTTGTACATAGGGTTGCTATGGGTTGGACCCAACTCCATGGCACCGAACAACAACAATAACAATAATATAGTAACAAACAGCCTTAAGAGGTTAGCTTTTCTAGGAAGTTTGCTTTTGAAACTTCATCCTTCCTGTGGCCCCACCCCCTAGGAAGTAATCACTTGCTTGCTTAGCCCTCTCTGCTGTGAGGGTTTCAGGGAGTGGGCACCCTGGAAGCAGAAGCCTAAGGATCAGACCCATTATTTCCTTCAGCTACTGGAGCTCAATGGGCATTATTTCTTCTGCTCCCCAAACATCACAGAAGGAAGGAGGTGGAGAAAGAGCAGGAGCAGGGATCCTTCGGAAGACACTTGGACAGGGACATTGTGGCAGCAGTAAAAGGCTGAGAGTGCAGCTCAGTGGTACAGCATTTGCAGAGTATGCAAACACGAGGCCCTGGGTTCAACCCAAGTACTGCCAAAAAAAATGATAATTCTATTTATATACATCCAATGGCCAAAAGCTTACCTTTTGGGGGGAAACTGCCTCATAGCAGACATTCCCCTTCATCATTTCTCAGGCTCAAGGAGCATGCAGTCTTTCAGTGTCAGCTTGTGGAATATACCCATGCTCATGGCACAGTTGGCCAGAAAGCAAGACTCTATGTCATTGACTTTGGCTCAGACAATAGAACCTTCTTGAACAATAAGCTATTGAGCCACAGAGATACTACAAATGGAAAGAAAAGGAGGTAGTTAAATTTGGATTCAGTAGCAGAGAGTATGTCTCGCTCCATGAGTCATCATATACCTCTGAACTAGGCAGGAAGGAAGATGAGGACAAAGAGGAAGAGGAGGAGAAGGAACTAATGTCTGACAGCTAACAACCTAAGCTACAACCCCAACCATTGAAACACCTTTTCCTTTCTGGAAGGTTTTAGGATTGACCTAAATAGCACCATGGTGCTATCTGGAATACCTCTTCCTGCTGACCAGCTTATGTTACAGTTTAAAAATACTGACTTAATGTTTTGTTGAACTTTATTCTGTGGCACATCTGCCATGTGCCTATTAGCATTTGTTTTCAGAACAGTCTCACCTATTATAATTCATAGTGTTTTAGTAGATTGTGGCTTAAGCTGGTGCTTCAGAACTGCTGCTTAACTCAACCCCTGGTTAAAGGAGTATCATGGCTTGTTCTTTGTATAGTTAGTGTATTTACATAGTTGTTAAGCTTTGTGGACCAGGAGCTTTAGAATCTTCCTAAGCATTGGTTGTCACCAAAACAGCCTCCAATATATACCAAAGTTTTAACCTGCTTGAGCTCTTGAGTGATGGAAGTTGATTTTGTACTTAGTTTTTTGGAGGTAGGAATTTACCATATGATCTTATTATTGACTGTTCAACTTAAAACAGATGCTTCGGGGCACCTGCTTAACCACATGCCTACAGGAAGATCATGGCTACTGCCAACCAGTGCTGATTTAATATCATGAGAGGCTGAATGGGTTGTGGAACTATTTCATGTGAGAGAATTCCTGATTTCTCCCTGGAACATCTGAATAAAAATTTTGATCATCTGGTCTGTTCTTTAGTTTTTCATTTTCATTCAAACTTTATCTCCTTTTTTTCTTCTTTGAGAAACACATCATCACTTATGTGACATGGGCTTTGCTTTATTCTAACAATATGTATATGTGTCTAAAAGAGGTTGTGTAGTTTACATGTTTCTGTATGTTTCATCTCTTAAAAGTTATTCAGACAAGGTTTTTAACTTCATGTAATCCCATTTGTCAATTCTTGATGCCATTTTCTGGGTGATTGGACTCTCATTAAGGAAATATTTTCCTATGCCTATGTGTTGGAGCATATTTCCTATCTTTTCTACTAGTAGTTTTAAGGTTTCTAGTTTTATGTTGAGATCTCTTCAACAAAGTTAAGGTAGAGCCCACTGACTGGGAGAAAATCTTCATATCCTCCACATCTGACAGAGGACTACTTTCTAGAATTTACAAAAAACTTAAGAAAGTAAATCCCAAGACAACAAATAACCCAACACACAATGAGCAAAGGAAATGAACAAGCAGTTCTCAAATGAAGAAGTTCATAAGGCTAAGAAACACATGAAAAAATTCTCAAAATCCCCAGCGATTGTTGTTGTTGTTAGGTATCTTGGCCATTATTACTGGAGATAGATGGAATCTCAGAGTTGTTTTGATTCGCATTTCCCTAGCCATTAGCTATATAACTCCAGTAAGAATTGCCAAGATTAACAAAACAAATAATAACAAATTCTGGTGAGGATAAAGAGAAAAAGGAACACTTTTCACTGCTGGTGGGACTGTAAATTAGTTCAACCACTTTGGAAATCAATACAGAGATGCCTCAGAAAACTAAGAATAGAATTGCCATACAACACAGGTATACCACTTCTTGGAATATTCCCAAAGAGAGACATATCATCATATCACAGATACACCTGCATCTTCATATTTAATGCAGCACTCTTCATAATTACGAGATATGGAACCAACCAAGATGCCCATCAACAGAAGAATGGATAAAAAAATTGTGATACATATACACAATGGAATATTACTCAGCAATAAAGTGAATGAAATAATGTCATTTGCAGCAAAATGGATGGAACTGGAGAATATCATCTTAAGAGAATGAACACAAGCTCAAAAAGAGAAATACCATATGTTCTCACTCATATGTGAGAGTTGAATCTTAAAGGAAGAATAAAACTTTACATAAGTAGATATATAAAAATAAACAATTAAACTTAGCTAAGAAGGGAAAGGGCTGGGATTTAGCTTAATGGGTAGAGTGCTGCGCTGCAGTCTCTGAGGCCCCGAGTTCAATTCCCAGCACCGCAAAAATGGGAGAAGGGCCTGGCAATCCACTCCCCAGGCAATCCCGAAGCACTCAGCCATTGAAAACCCTATGAGGGTCGCTATGAGTCGGATACCGACTCGATGGCACCTAACAACAACAACAACAACAACAAAGAAGGGAAAATATAAGCAGAGTAGAAAGAAGGAGGGAAATGACTAGCAAAAGGAAGTGAAGCTTGTGGAAGGTGGGAAGGAGAAGGGAAACAAAGTAAAGGGATAAAGGGGGAGAGGATAATCTCAATATAAATGATGTAATTTCATGAGTATATGGGAAAAATAAGGAATATAACCCATAAATGCCTGCAAGCTTTACTACATATTAATCAAAAGTTTCCATAAATTTTGTAAGTTGATGAAAGTGTAACCAAAAGTGATGCAATAGCTGTACAAGGGAAAAAGCAAATGCTGTGTTCCTCTGTACCCCACCAACATTTATTAATTTAGAGAAAAAAATTTTTCAGAGAGGTTGTATTTACTTTCCAAGCTTGGAAAGCAAGGAGAATGCCCAGTTTCCTATTTTTCCACTTGAGGACCATGTATAAGTAGAAAAGTATTAACTACTTATCTAGAGTGTTTATGTATATTCATAAATTGTGTGTTAAAGAGCTGTATACTGATTTACATATGGCAACCTCTTGTGATATAAATGCAATACCACATGATATACAAAGGCCTTTCTGCATTTCAAGAGCAGATTTTCATTTACATGTATTTTGGGGATAAAAAATAAAATTTGTAAGTATAGCCTCCCCTGCAAAAATATTAAAGAAAATAATAAAGAAGGAAATTAGTAATCATAATAGGAAGCACAAAAAATAAAAATAGACTCCCCCTAAATTTGACAGAAATCCTAACTATACTGTTTTAATTTTCTTCAAAAGTGAATCAGTTTTTTGCAGTTGTTTTCATGAACGAAATAATTTCTTCCCTAGCTGTAAAGGACACTTTCTGATCTTACCAGAATTACTTATAAAGTTGTTTACAACTCATCTGTTTTCCAATGCTGTGATTCTTGTTAATTTATCTTTTACTCTGGAGTGATTTATAACAACGTGATACAGAAAATACATGAAATAAAGAAAAAGTCTCAAGAAAAAGGAAAAAAGAGGATATAGTTTGAAGGACTAAGTGCAAAGGGTCAACACTGTGGCAAGAGAGAAACTAATATGACCCAGAAATCCCAACATTGGGTATGCGTTGCAAGAAGATGAAATAATTATATCAAAGAACTACCTGTGCTCATATGTTTACTGCAGTACTATTCATAATAACCAAGATATAGAATCAACCAAAGTGTACAATGATGAATGAATGGATAAAGGAATTGTACATATGCACAATAGAATATATTTCAGCCCTAAAAAGAATACAATCCTATCACTTGCAACAATGTGAATGGACCTGAAGACATAGAAATAAACCAGGTACCTAAAGACAAATACTGTGAATTCTCAGTCATTTATAGAAGCTAAAAAAATTGATCTTAGTAGAGAGTGAAATAGTGATCACTAGAGACTGGAAAGAGCAGGAGTTGAGGGGTGGCCAAAAGGTACCAAGAGACAGTTAAATAGGAGAAATTAGTTCTAGTGTTCTGTAGCACAGTAGGGGAACTACAGTCTGCAACAATTTATGATGTATTGAAAAATAACCGGAAAATGAGATCAAAGATTTCTAATATAGAGAAGCAATCATTTGGGAGGAGTTAGAAACGCTGATTCTCCCAATTTGATCATTACACATTATATACATGTGGTTGATTACTATACAGTGTCCCATAAATTTGTACAAATCTGTCAATGAAAACATCTTTAAAAGAATAGTACATTTTGAATGGGTGAATTGTGTGTATATGAATTGTATCTCAATAAAACTACTCTTTTTTAAAGGTAATGTATTTATGTCATAACTCTATAATAATCTTGGAAATTTTATAATGGATAGAAAATTTACTAAATAGTTATGTTACTCTTTGAAATTACCTTCTATGAAACATTCCTTCTAAGATCAAGAACAACACAAGGATGTCCACTCTCTCCTCTTTTATTCAATATAGTGATTGAAGTCCTAGCCAGAGCAATGAGATAAGAGAAAGAAATAAAAAGGATACAAATAGGAAATGAAGAGGTCAAAATATCGCTATTCGCCAGTGAGATGATCCTATACCTAAAGGACCCTAAAAATGCTACTAGAAAATTCTTAAAGCTAATTAGCTCCTCAGCAAAGTAGTAGGATACAAAATTAACGCTGAAAAATTAGCAGCTTTTCTTTATATCAATAATAAACAGAAAGAGAAAGAAATAAAAATAACAATCCAATTCACACTAGCCTACCAAAAACTTTAAATATTCAGGAGTCAGTCTAATCAAGGACTCCAAAGACCTCTACAATGCAAACTTCCAAACACTAAAGAAAGAAGTCACAGATGATACTGTTGTTGTTGTTAGGTGCCGTTAAGTCAGTATCTGACTCTCATAGGGTTTTGAATGGCTGACTGTTTCAGGATTGCCTTGGGAGTGGATTGCCTGGTCCTTCTCCCATTTTTGCAGTGCTGGGAATTGAACTCAGGACCTCAGAGACTGCAGCACAGCGCTCTACTAACTGAGCTAAATCACAGCACAGAGCACAGACAATACTAGAGGATGGAACCCCCCCCGCCCCGTTGCTCATGGATCATAAGAATCAATAGTGTGAAGATGGCTATTCTACCAAAAGCAATCTACAGATTCAATGCAATATCCATCAAAACGCCAATGATATATTTCACAGAGAGAAAAAACAATCCTAAAAATCATTTGGAAACACAAAAGGTCACGTACAGCAAAAACAGTGCAGGAGGCATCGCAATACCTGACTTCAAACTATACTATAGGGCTACAGTAGCTTGGTACTGGTACAAAAACAGATATCAAAATCAATGGAACAGATAAAAGACCCAGATGTACACCCATGCAACTACAGCCACCTGATCTTTGACAAAGTGGCCAAGACATACATTAGAGAAATGGTAGCCTTTTTAACAAATGGTGCTAGGAAAATTGGATATCCAGGTATAGAAGAATGAAAGTAGACCTGTACCTCTCAACCTGTATGAGAATCACCTCAAAATGGATCAGAGACCTCAACATAAAACCAGAACCCTTAGAACTGCTAGAAGAAAAGATAGGGAACATACTCCAACACATGGGTATAGGCAAATACTTCCTTAACAAGACTCCAACTGCCCAGGAAACTGCACCAAAAAATTGACAAATGGGATTACATAAAACAAAAAGCTTTTGTACAACAAAGGAGACAATAGAGTAAAGGGAGAGACCAAAGAATGGGAGAAAATATTTGCATCCTACACATCTGACAGAGGATTAATTTTTAGGATACACAAAGAACTCAAGAAATTAAACACCAAAGCAACAAATACTCCAATAAATAAATGGGCAAGAGAACTAAACAGAAAATTCTCAAAAGAAGAAATGCAAATGGCCATTAAACACATGAAAAAATGCTCAATATCTTTAGCCCTCAGGGAAATACAAATCAAAACTACACTGAGATTCCATCTCACACTAGTAAGAATGGCCAAGATTAACAAAACAAACAACAACAAATGCTGGCAAGGATAAGAAGAAAAAAGAACCCTTTTACACTACTGATGAGTCTGTAAATTAGTTCAGCCACTATGGAAATGAGTATAGAAATACCTTAATAAACTAGAAACAGATCTATCATATAATCCGCTATACTACTTTTAGGAATATACCCAAAGGATAATAAGTCATTATACCACAGGGACACCTGCACTTCCATATTTAATGCAGCACTCTTCACAACTGCAAAGGTATAGAATCAACTCAGATGTTCATCAACAGAGGATTGGATTAAAAATGTGGCATATATACTCAATGGAATATTATTCTGCAGTAAAGAAGAATGAAATTATATCCTTTGCAGCAAAATGGATGGAACTGAAGAGCATCATTTTAAGTGAAATTACCCAGACTAAAAAGAGAGATACCACATGTTCTCTCTCATATGCGGGAGCTAAATCTACCTTAAAGAAAAAAATTATACATACATATATAAATGTATTATATATATATATATATATAATAGACATATATCTATATAATAACAGACTATATATACACATATGTGTATATATGTATATATATATATATATGTGTGCATACATATATATATATATATATATATATATATATATATATATATATATGGAGAGAGAGAGAGAGAGAGAGAGAGAGTCTAAATTTGAAAAATACAAGTGGACCCAATATAAGGGGGGAGGAGACTACTGGGAGGAAGTAGGTAGGAGGGGAAGGAAGAGGTAATAACATACAGGGGTAAAGAGGAAGAGGAATAATGCAAAATATAGGCTGTAACTATGAAAACACATGTAAAAAATCATGGTATAATCCATGTTTGCATATAACTGCCATTACATGGTAATCAAAAATTTTCCCTTTTTTGTTTGCTTATTTATTTTGTTCTGTAAAATGTTTAAGGAGATGGAAGTATAAGCAATCCTCATTTGATAGTTGCATGAAGGATATATCAACTAAATTATCACTCTGTATCTCAGCAATATGTATAATTAAAATACTAATAAAAAGAAATTAACTTTTATGTGTTTCCATCAGTATTTTTCTCTATATTATTTTATTTAGTTTTACAAATGATGTAGTACTATTCTATATGTCTTTGTTCTTTTTCTATAATGAATTTATTCTTATATCACTTTCATCACAATAATTTCTTTTTTATTAGAAATTTTTAATGTACATCATAATGTGATTCATTTTGACATGCTTTTCGTTGTGACAATTTTCATATATGCAATTTGATAAGCATTATTCATATAGGTTACCCTTTAACCTCCTCTATGTTTCCCCCCTCCTCCCCTTCCCATCTAAGTTTCCCATCCAAGTCTTCTCATCTTTTACTATATAGTATTTTTCTATATGTCCTTGGGTTCCATTTCTGTTTAAGATAGAAACTTTTCCTGTAGTGGTCTTTGTTTCTATCTTGTTAGAACAATTACATGCGATTTCTAGTCCATTTCTATTGACCTCATTCTTATCTTCCCTCCCCCCCTTTTAATGTGATCTGACCCTTGAGTAGGATTTTTCCTTCTTGTAATTTTGAGTCAGCTCTCTCATATGAGTGAGAACATGTGTTGTTTCTCTTTCTGAGCTTGTGTTCGTTCACTTAAAATAATTTTCTCTAATTCCATCCATTTTGCTGC